>SNQJ01S0055253.1:69299-97405 GCA_010110895.2 Picea sitchensis
CTTTTTATCAACAACATATCTTAAGCAAATGATTTAACCAATTCAACTAATTATTTAAACTCTTTCTATACAAACTTACTATAATAAATTTACAATATTCAATATTTTAAAATAATGACCCATGATTCAAATGAATTTACAATATTCAATATTTAAAAATAATGACCCATGACTCAAATGGAACACTTTATAGTCAACATTGTATATTACTACATGTAAATATTCAAATAATCATTGATTCATTGAGGTCATTGGGTGAAGGAGTTGATGTTTGCTTGGTTATTTGTATGCATGCCATAGAAGCTTGCCACGGTTCTTTTGAATTTCTCCTAAGTGAAAACATGAAGACAATACAAATCCCATGTTCTCAATGATTCAAGTTGGTCAAGATCATATCCTAGGCATGGGAGCCTCCTATACACTTTCGGCTCAGCTGCTAGATCGCCTACACTCCTCTCAGGTCTACTTCCTCTTCCAAGCAAAATTTCTGAGCGACTTTGTTTCTTTCTCCAGCTGTCGGCGCTCCAGTGAGGACCTCAGACTACAAGCTACTCTCGCTATTGAATGGGATAATTATACAAGTTCTCTTACAACTGCGGGTATAAAGATCTTTGAAAGGGAGGACACACTCCTTTGGATCAGAGGAGATGCCTCTGGTCGCCCATCAGTCACAAAATTCTATACAACCACCACAAACATAAAATGGTTGCTCCCATCCGATCACTGGAGAAAAAAATTATGGAAATGGCATATTCCGATGAAGATAAAACTCTTCATCTGGATCGCCATTGATTTCAAAATAAACACCTGGGATATCCTTCGAAAGAAAGGGCAGATCAACCCCAACATCTGCCATCTTTGCTGCAGAGAAGAGAAAACAACATTTCACATTTTTATTGACTGCTCATTTAATAGTTGCATCTAGGCCCGCATCTCTGAATCCCTTCACTTTTTTCCGACCTGGTCAGGGCCATCTCTCCTAGACTGCTTCAAATCGTGGAACATCGACCAAACGATCACACCTCACGCTGCCTCCATTCATTTGCTGGTTCGTGTGGCTGGAAAGGAACAATGCAATTGTTTCAAATTCGACTTCCTCCATCTCTTCAGTGGTCTACATATCTCTTGGATATTTTGTGTGTTGGTCTGCCTTTCACCAGAGAACACATCTACCTAAGTTCCCTCAAAAGATTAACCTCTCTGAAATTCTTCCTACCGCGTGGTTTGACAGACTTGATCAGTTCGACGGGCTCAACTGTGGGGCCGGGGGACACCTTCATTTATGAAATATCTCTTACTGTTGTTGGACTCTCAACTGTGGATCCATTTTCAACACAAAGGTGAAATTGTTGGGGGCCTGGACATACCTTTTCATGACATCTAGGCTGAATTTCCTTACCTACAAATTTTTGGGGACTCTAAAATAATTATAGATTGATTAAACTACATAAGTAATATTCAAGTTTCCTCTCTTCTTGGTTGGATGGACAGAACTCAGGGGCTTCATCAAAAGTTCAGACACATCACTTATCTTCATACCCCAAAAAAAAACAACAAACAAGATGATGCCCTCTCCAAGATCGCCCTTCATAAACAAGCTGGCTTACTTTCCTACAATCAATGGCTTGATAACCACGAGGGACCTTCTTTCTTCATAGACATCTTTTAGTCTTTTCTATTTTTTTGGATCTCTCCCAATAACATCTAGTTTATCTTTATTTGTATCAGAGTTTTTTGTTTTTTCTGTCCTCTACTTGAGCAAGGATTGTCAGCTCTTTTCAGCCTTGTAACTTGTCTTGATTTATGTACACTGACTCTGTTTCCGGCCACTTCTTCGAGGCCCGGATCATAGACAAACATAAGGACCCATTGTTGCTATAAGAACACTTGTTTCTCCCTGGGATGTAAAACAAATTATATTTCATAAATATAATCGAGAAATTTTTCTACTTGAAAAAAATGGTGGAATAGAGAACGCTTATAATTTTAAAAAACTTTATTTTCGATGTTGTAATGTTCAATTTTATTTTTTTTTTATAAGTTTTTCAACCAATATGATTAATGGGTTGATAATGGTTGCATTGATTTAATGTTTGATACTAACATAATAGTCGATATACTATGACAATTGTCCCTTTGATGGATGTTTGTTTTATTTAATAAGATGTATTATGGCATTTGTCTTTTTGCTGGATGTTTGTTTTATTAGTCTCTACATCCGGCTATAGCGTTCGCGCAGTGGTAAATTATTGTTGACCGCTTATTAATCAATGCTTTTTGGGACATTACTGTAATTTTTTTTGCACGGTTCATTATTAGTTTCCATTATTCAAATTTGTTGATAAAAAACAATTTTATTTTTTTAATTTTCTAAATTTGTGATTTCAATTTATCATTGGCTGAAATCATGTTGATTTGACTTTATTTCCTTCGTATGTGTCCACTTTTTAAGTTATAATATTTAAAAAATTTAAAAACACATAATTAAGGAGTGGACAATGTAAAGGTGGTACTTCAATACGACACTACAAAGATGTTTTGTGTGAGCGATTATGCAGTCGATGTTTTGTGCATCGCCTCTCTCCTCACCACCTCAAAAGATTCTCCTTGTAGAAATCTTAATACTATAACCTAAAGGGAAATGAAACCAAAACAAGAACATGAATATTATACCAAACTGCTTGTTAACATTAGAAGATACATATCCAAATCCAAAGAAAACAGAGAGGAGAAAGCACTCAGCCAAACAACAAAAGGAGTGGGACCTACCTTTGTGGAGATGTCATTGTTCTCTGAGAGGAGCTTGCTGACAACTTCTTCAGCTCTGGATTTTGTCAAATCTGCAAGTGACTTGCAATCTGGTATGGTAACGCGAGGCTGTAGCTACCCATGGTAAGTTTTCCCTATACGAAACTCATAGTGTACCTTATTAGCACATATCACAACAAAAACCTGTGAGACTTCACAATGACACAACAAATGCTACCTTCTCTCATGTGCACACAATATGAAAGAAGCTTTAAACAACAATTATGTCCAAAATATTCATATGTTTCAGAATTTCTTACTTGTTGATCTTATATTTGCAGAGTGATATTGAATATGATCTGCATTGATGCACGAAGGAATCAATGTGGTCCTCTCTGAGCAGCTCCTGCAGTACAATTCATTCCAAACCAGTGAAAGACAACCTATGTGCCAAGAAGGGTAGCACGAAAGATAGACTTATGGCACTTTAACCAAACTTTATGAAGAGATCCTCAAGTTCATGAGCATTCCTTGGAAAATAGAAGTAGAGTAGGCTCCTTGGGAAAATATGGATGCATTTTAATTGATATTCACAATGCTACAACCTCTGTCCTCTACTTGTCTAAAATATTCAACTTCAAAGATCCTTGCCTCAATTTGTGGATGATTTTGGTAGACAAACGTTATTGCAAGGCCAATGGAATTGGAACTCCCCAATCTCTGAATTATTGACTCCCACATAGCAACGCTCCTTTGCTAACTACATCAACCTTGATCAAGCTTGACTCGAAACTCCAAACCCTAGTTCCATCGTTGGTTGTGGCCGAAATGACATCAAATTTCGTTGTTATGGATTATGTATTAACGATTGAAGGGGGAATTCTCCATCTCAAAAACAACAAAAATACCTTTCCGATGCTTGTTCTTTCATTTCATCTAGTCGTTCACCACAAGGATTTTCAGCGAGTCATTTACCACATGGATCTCACTGTTCTACATGGATTTGAATTGTCAGGGTTTTATGGAGAAGTTTCTGTTACTATGTTGACATACAACAACGGGCTTGAATCAAAACATGTAGGTAAAACAATGAAAACTCAGCTACTAACCCAACACTTACATGTAAAGGGATGAAAACTTGGTTTTGAGTAATGGGATGGTAGATCATTAAATTATTTTTCCCACATGTCTACATGCAACACTAGGGGGATAACTCTAGGTAAGTCCAGCAGTCATGGCGAACCGTTGCATGCAGAGTGCCCCATGTCTACATGCAACACCACGTTGATTGCTTGAGATAAGTGGATTGTTCTCTTTTTAATGTAAAAAATTATCATAAGTGGAACCATTAAATCTCACATTCCTTTCATTTATACAAAAAAGTACACAAAAATAATCCGAGAATAATTGTTATGTTTAGATTTTTCCAAATACAACATTTAATATTTCACATTATACACATAATTTATCATCCCTGCATAACAGAACAAGTTTGTGATGCAAAAAGACGAGAGTCTCTTTCAATTCAAATTCCCAAATTCATGACTCATGAATTTGGTAGGAAACTACGTCTTTTTCGTAGTGCATGGAAAACTCCACATGAAGTTCCATGGATTAATTGTGAACATGCTAAGGCTCGAAAGGAACAGAGTTGATTCCACTGATGAGATGCAAACTTTCTTTTGGTACACTATGGATAGATGGGTAGAATTGAAAGAAATTGTTCTGTAGGATGAGGTTGCACATGCAAGAGTAGACTAGACTAGAGTTGAGATTGATTGAGCTCCTAAAGTCCTTTTAACATGTTGAGTTTCATATGGTTCTCGACTTCATGGCGAAACAATTGTTGGATCTTCTTCCTTCCAAAGACACTCATGAAATTCAGAAGTTGTTTGTTGACTTTGTCCTTGTCATCTTTTCCATTCTTACGAAGATCCCTGGCTCCACCCATGCAAAGGGGTTCAAGGTATATAAATCTTTATCTATATTCCAAAGTAACATAGATTCATTTAATGTTCAAGGGGTTTAAAGTTCATGTAGAGCCCCATCTTTTCCCTCAACAATTCCACACAAACCTTGTTTGACACCTTGAGAAACCCAATATTTCCTCTTGACCCTCTGATTCCCAACATTTTATTGCTCGTAACTAGAGATAATATGATAATATTGCATTCTTCTCGTTGATAGTTATCCACAAAAGAAACTTGAGGGGCATCTTTTTTCTCATTTTGATTACACCTGTAAGGAAGATGATCATTTGGGTCTCTTTGAATTTCACTCATCTGACCTTTATACATTGTCAGAATTGTAATGTCGATGTTCTTATATTCTTGTTTAAGAGGATAAACACAAAGTTCCACAACAAGTCACGCTTCCTTAGCGTTAGCTTTGTTGTTGGAATCACTTGCCCTTGCTTGGGATTCCATGGATTTATGATCTAAGAAAAACACATATTTTCTAGAATTCCTTTGATGTTTTCATACTCAATGATGCTAAAATGGTCCTGTAAGGAAGGATAGATATCAGATATTAATATTGAAATTGAAGGCCTCATTCTTCTTTATCATTTTAGGGTAACATGCTCGATCCCTCTACGAAGGAGCCAATGCATGGAAAAACAAGGGCTTCTAAAACCTCCACAACCTCTTCTATCACCACTATGTTTGCTCTCAATGCTTGAAGAAGGTCATAGTTTCTAGCTGCCGCAGTGGTTGTCATTCCATGAATTTTTGTTACAAATACATTTCCCTCACTCCATGCAACTTGCTTGGATGGCCTTCCATTACCCTCTGTAGACTTGAAGTTCCTTTTTGTTCATTCCACAACTAGAAATGCACACTTTTTCACATATATGCACCCTATCAGTTATACAACAAGCATATATGCAGGTTGCTCCATTACAACCTGTGTACATCGGGTTTGGTGCTCAAAATTAAAAATTATGTTGGGTTTCCACGCCATGTCATGAGATCCATGATCATTGGCCTTCCATATAATAGAAATGATCTGAATCGGCCCTTCAGTTCCATTTGAAGGATACAAAATGAGCCATATCCAAGCCTTGAGAACAATTCAACTTTGAGAGCAAAGACACTCTGGGTAAATTTCACTTCATATTGAGTCTGCATCCCTTTGTCCTTGAAAGTTTGAACTCCTTGTTCAACCCCCAAGCTCTTCCTTCTTTGTGATGGAGAACCTCATTGACTCCTATATATGATCTTGCCTTTGGTGGAGGCCCAAATGGAGGGACTTAGTTTCTCGGTTTCGATATGTGTCGTTACAGAAGTTTGTCCCCTATGTAGTTCTGCTGATTATTTTAATAGAAATACTCTTTTCTCGTCCAATTGATATCTTGCAGATATTTGAAATATTATTCCATGGGCGTATTTGTCATGTATGTTAATGGATTAAGCTAATTTATATGCTAACATTATATATTATCACCATATGCTTGTGTATCTTAGTTGGTGAGGAAAATTTGTAGGTATAAAGCTTTGGGCCACGTGCTCAACGGTGGTCTTCTTCGAACGTCCAGACAAGGTAAGATATTAGCCTTGTCTTGTTGGCATTTCATTTATATAGCATAATTAGGATTAGAGTTGATTTTTGCATGTCATTCTGTCTGTTGTGGTTTACCCCTAGCCATAGATAGATTTTCCTCGTAACAGAATTGGCGACCATACTGGGGAGTGATATCCTTTTTTGGGGTTTGGAGTGTTTTTCTCCTTGATTTTATCTCTGTTAGCCTGAGTTTCCTTGTCGTATGTTGCTTGATAGCCTATTTTTTACCTTGCATCTGAGTTTCCTGGCTTAAACCTTGCCCTAGCATTGTTTTTCTTGGTATACACAAATTTTCCCTTGACATATGTGTATATACACGAGCTGTCTTCCTTTAGGGAGCATATATACACGATTGTTGCTCAAAAAGTCGCGTACATAATCTCTTTAGTCTTGTTGGTTGAGGTTGGTGTTTGTTGGGTGAGTTTTGTTGGTTGTTAAGTCTTCTTGGGTTCCTGTTTTGACTGTTAAGTGTCTATAAAGTGATAGGAATCCTTTTTATTGTTTAATTTTTGGGCGGATTTCTTTCTTATCATATTTTTCATTGGTTGTCCTTGCACATTGGTTTGAGTGCTTTCTTCTTGGTATCCTTCTTGGATTGTCTCTTTTTTCTTGCAGTAGGGTCTTCCTGTGAAGTTGTTATTCAGTCCTTTCATTTTATTTTCTTTATATTGAAAATACAAAAATATTTTCTTATTTTCATTATGTAATTTTCACTTTTGATTACTTTGCATTGATTTTGACACATGTGGAGAGATTGCGTTTCATTGAAATTGTAGAGAGTGCATTGGAAATATTGCATTTAGAAGCATACCATCTCTTTGAAATTCAAGACTAGTACTTAGAAGTGTTTTTATATTTTCTTCCTTTTATATGTTGAGTCGTGATACCATCAGTTTCATGATCGCACCTCTTGAGTAAGAAGAATCCATTAAAATTAACGTTGATTAATTAAAATTGATTAGAAATGATTTTATTTTCAGGGTGCACTAACAAGTATAGGACATAGAGCCTTGGAATAGGATTTTGTGAGTAAACTTCTCCAAGGCTATTGAACTAAACATATTTGTCTGACCAGGGAGTGGTGAAAACCATTGTGTAATCAATGATGTCAGGAGGCTCCACTCACACCGGAGTTAAGCATGAGGTTGCACAAAGTTGGTTGCATAGATAGCCCTCTAATACCTTCGTAGCATCAGAGATATTTCTGGGGTTCTATTCGTATTTGGGGGTCTCACTAATACCTTTACCTCTATGAGAGGCGGTGCTTTCTAGATTTTGGGCTTTGTTACCCTACCCATATGGTGGACCGGACTTGTAACTGTTCGCCTGCGCATTGGTTATATTATGGTGACTCTAGTTGCTTGACATAGGTAGCCACACAAGTTACTTTTAGGGGTTATTTTGCAGGTACCCTAAGTCAGATAAGGGTTGGAAAACACACAACCTTTATGGAGGATTACCTCTCCGGGGGGATCTGGCCCTCATCATGTTGCTTCCACGGGTATGGTGCCCATACAAAATTTCATGAATCAGTTTGGAGGAGGATATTATCCTATCGGAGAGGGCCATGGAATATACCAGAACCCTGGATCGTCTACAATCCCTCAGCCCCAAAATTTCCCGGGAGCAGGGGTTCAAATGCCGCAACCCCGACTCCCTTTTCTGGCAATGCTTAATCTGCCAGATTTGTCGAAATTAATGAATGAACCTGTGTGTCACGATCCAACATGGCCCCCCGTTAAGATTCCTTCAAAAATTACAAAATTTGAAGGAAAGAATGGTGAGGATTCGGGTGATAACGCCACTACTTTTCATCTATGGTGCTCATTTAACTCATTGAATGATGATTCTATTCGTTTAAGGATATTTCAATGCACCCTCATGGGGCTCGTCGCAAAATGGTACATTGAGATACTAGGGGAAACTTATGGAACTTTTAATCAGATGGTACTAGTATTTCTCAATCACTTCCAGTTTCCGGTTCGTTACGATATCGGCATATAAATTTTGTTGGCCTTCCGCCAAGATAAAGCCACACATATCTCAGACCATATCCAAGAGTGGAATAGATGGAAGAGGTTGATTAAATCCTACATTGCTCCATAGTTTCTATTGTAATGGTTCCTTAAGTCCTTATTGCCTTATATTTCGAAGGATGTCTGTACATCTGGAGTAACATCTGAGGAAGAAGCCATTTTCAAAGCCCAACAATTGGACCTCATATATGCTCAATCTGGGATGCTTTATGAAATTATTCCCAATGCATCGCGGTCAAACTATGAACCTAGACAAAATCTCGAGCCTCATGCTGATGGCATCATAGGATCTAGAAATTCTAAGTCTACAGACTTGGTGAATAACCAGTTGAAATATTTGTCTCTAAGCCAACCTGCAGCAGGATAAGCTTCAACTTCATCCTCCACCTCGACCTAGTCGGTAGATGTGCATTTTATATAGTCGTCGGCTAACCCAAATGGTAACCAACAACCATGAGGGAATAAAAATAGTGGACGAGGTAATAATCATAAGGTTGGGAAAAATAATAATAAATCCAAGGATGACACTAAAAATGATAGATCGAATAATAACGTTAGTGAGGGAAAGAAAGAAAAGCGAAAGGTGAAGTTTCCTTGTAAACTTTGTAAATATTATCACCTTACCCACCTATTCCACAAAATTGAGGAATCCTCAAGGCTCTTATCGCAGCCACCCGCTGTGCTGACAAATATGTTTCCACATAATCAACACATGGCCCCGGGGACCTACAATGCTAGAAATGCGTCGAGTGGGAGTAAAAAACCCTCGAAACATGAAGGTGGCCATCTATGCATCAATATGTTCAAGTCTCATATAGATGTAGCCACTTGATCTCATGATTACGGTTCTTCATAGACAGTTATAGGTCCAAAGTCTCCACCTCCCCCGAAAACACCCTTGCATATCGAAAAGCTGGAACCGTCACCTCGCATTCTGAAAGGAGTACTAAAGTTCTCTTCTCACAATCCTAATGTGAGATTCACCCAAAACTATTCGATTGTCTAAGATATGAGAAAAACCCCTTGTGTAATGTCGAATTTGGAGGTGCTCCATATGTGTCCTTCACAGAGGAATGCCTTGTTATCTATGTTAGGAGCTCTAGACCCGTGTGGCTCGAAGGTTAGAAAGTTTGACGTCATGGATGTTAAGCCTCACTTTCCTTACCATGTGGCCTTTCAAATCCATGTGGAGTACACAAAAATTACCATCAAACATATTGTAATTGATGAAGGTGTTGCAACATGCGTGATGTCCCTAACCTGTTGGAAAGTCATTGGCTCTACGACCCGGTCTCAATATATGACTATGTTGACCGCATTTAATAGGCGTTTGTTTCAACCCCACATAATCCTCCCCGATTTTCCATTCCATTTAGGTGGAAAGACTATGGAGGTTGATGTTGAGGTGGTTGATTCTCCTCTTGACTACAATTTACTACTAGGGCATAATTGGACTTATGCCATGACAGCCGTCGTGTCATCTTTTTTTCAAACTTTATGTTTTCCTCATGAAGGGAAAATAGTGTCAATTGATCATTTGTCCTTTGTGCATGCTAGTCCTAGTGCATCGGTTGGATCTTCGGTCCCTGTGATTGATAATTCTCAGTAGGAAACTAAGGATGTTGGTGTCAAAATGTATTCCTCTTTGATGGGTAGCTTTGATTTCATGGCACCAATTCACCATATCTATGTCATTTCCAGTGAGTCTTCATCATCGATGAGGTCCATTCCTTTTTGTACTTCATATTTCAATGACCCTTTGCCCCCACCTTCCCAGACTATGGCATACGAAGATCAATCACACATTGGGATGGCAATGTCATTGTCAGCAACAGAGGTTGAGTATCAGGCTATTATTGACGCTACTGCTGACTCGAATCCTTCCTCCTCATGGACAGATGAGGTGGATCATGTTTTAGAGCCTGTACTTTACCTTCATATGAAGCCATCTTAGAGGCCATGTCTGGTCTTGATAGGACTTGGAACGATATGCATAATCGATCCTATTTTTTCCCAGATCTTGTTAAGATCAAACAAGATGAATTTATATCTACCTTGAGTGAGATGGTCGATCACACTGTGGTTATGTTAGATACACATGGTATTTATGCTGAAGGAAACATGGCAAATATTTCTCCTACCATCACAACCGACATTTCTCGTATCTCTGGTAAAATTGAGAACGTGTATGTCGGTGCAGATTGTTTTCCTAAAGAAATTCAGATCTACACCAATATCTTCAAAGAGTTATGAGATGTTTTCTCTTGGTCATATGAAGAGATGCCAGGGATCGACCCCTACATTGTCGAACATGAGATTAAAAACTATCTGGATTCTAAACCTATTCGACAATGTCTTAGAGTTGTTAATCCTAGGAAGGCCCCTGCTATTAAGGCAGAGGTAGAGAAGGTACTTAATGTTGGCTTCGTCTACTCGGTTCCCTTGACTGAATGGGTGTCCAATCTCGTTATAGTAAATAAACAGCAAAGAACCATCCACGTATGTATGGATTTTAGAGACCTAAACAAGGCTTGTCCAAAGGATAACTTCCCTTCTCCTTTCATTGACCAGATTCTTGATGAGTGCTTGGGAAGAAAATCCTTTTCTTTTATGGACGAATTTTCAGAGTATAATCAAATTCAAATCAAACTAGAGGATCAACATAAGACGATGTTTATTTGTCCTTGGGTTACTTTTTCATATCGGAAAAAGCCTTTCGGCCTTAAAAACGTCGGAGCAACCTTACAATGCTCCATGACCTTTTATTTTCATGATATTAAGCATATTGTTGAAGCTTACTTAGATGATCTCACTGCTCACTCTCACAAGAAAGTAGATCACTCCACTAACATTTGATTAGTATTTGAGAGATGTCATTGCTATTTCATTCGGTTGAACCGTCATAAGTGCATCTTCTGCATTAGGTCTGGTCTTCTTTTACGATTCATAGTGTCTGAGCATGGGATCATGGTAGATCATATGAAGGTTGAGGCAATACTTTGATTGCCTCCCCCACACAACATTAGACAACTTCAATGTTTACAGGGGAAGGCTAACTTCCTATGTCGGTTCATAGTGAACTATGCCAATTTAACTAAAGGTTTTAGGCATCTTTTGAAGAAGGACACTCTGTTTACATGGGATGAGCAAGCCCAAGAATCCTTCGATTCTCTTAAGAAATGTTTGGTATCGATGCCTCTACTGAAGCCTCCAGACTACAATAGAGACTACCTTATTTATATGGTCATGTCCAAAGGGACGGTTGGTATGGTTCTAGTTCAAGAGAACGATGAGGTCCATGAGAACATTGTCTATTATCTTAGTAGAAACCTAGTTGGTCCTAAACTTAAATACTCCCACGTAGAGAAGTTGGCCTTGGTCGCCGTACATGCAGTTCAAAGACTACAACATTATATCTTACTTTGAAAAACTATCGTGGTTGCATATATCAATCCATTTCAATACGTCCTCACCAGGCATATCATAGGGGGGAAATACAATAAGTGGATTGTTATTTTGCAAGATTTTGATCTCGATTTCGCTTCGGCAAAGTCTAAGAAATCGCTAGTGTTTACCAATTTGATATCAAACTTCCCTCAACTGGATGAGAACATTTTTCATAACAAATCGTTCGTGAATGAACATATTTTCCTTATCTCGTCTTTAGAACCATGGTATGAGACATTTTTATCTATCTTCAAACCTTGAAGCTACTCGAACATCTATCGAGAGATGATCGACGACGCATACGTCATCAGGCTACAAATTACCTTATTATCGACGACACTCTATATCGTTGAGGGGTAGATAATATTTTACGTTGTTTCTTGACTCACGAGGAAGCTGAGGATATTCTCAATGAATTTCATATTGGGGCATGTGGTGGTCATTTATCCAAGCTTGCGACAACCCAAAAAATATTACGAGTCGATTATGTTTGGCCATTAATTTTTAAATATTGTGTTGAAGCGGTCAAGAAGTTTCACCCTTGCTAGGTGTTCACTCGGAAAATGCGCTCACACCTAGCCCCTCTACACCCATTCATCATCATTGGTCCCTTCACTAAGTGGGGGGTATATTTTATGGAATACAACCCAGCCTCAGCTGGGGGGAACCGACAGATTATCATGGTAGTGGATTACTTTACTAAATGGGCAGCAACCATTCCTATCGTTAAATCGGATGGTAAGACTGCAACATTCTTCGTATTCAACCAAATTATAGCCTAGTTCGAAATCCCAAGAGATATTGTCATTGATCATGGAAGTCTCTTTTGAAATGAAATGATGAAAGAGTTAGCATAAAAACTGGGGTTTAAGCATGACCATTCTTCCCCTTACTATCCCTAGGAAAATGGAGAAGTAGAGGCAGTGAATAAATCTCTCAAGACCATATTGCAAAAAAATGTCAGCCAGAGTAAATATTACTGGCATCTGATGCTTTACCGTGCACTTTGGGCATACCGAACCATGGTAAATACTTCCACTAGTTTCTCTCCTTTTCAGTTAGTAGATAGCGTGGAGTCAATTCTTCCGATTGAATGTGAAATCCCTTCCCTTAAGTTGGTAATTGAGCTCCTACCCGACACATCCAATCTTGAAAAACACCTCGCACACCTGGAATGCATCGATGAGCAACGTTGATATGCCTCTACAACTATCAAAGAGAATAAATGATGTGTTAAGGTTTTGTATGATAAGTTTGTCTGTCCTTGATAGTACGATGAGGGTGACTTGGTTCTCCTTTATGACCAAGCCAAAGAACCGTTGGGGAAAGCAAGTTCAACCCCATAAATGGAGCCTACGAATTAGAAGATTATGAAAGGAATATGTTGGATAAGCCCATAAATGGGCTCTACCTTAAAAGGTATTACGCTTGAGCCCTCAAACTTGGGTGTGACCTTTGTATACTACTGTATCTTAGTGTATATATATCTTTATCTTTTCTTTTGTGTCATCAACTTGCTTATCAAGTTTTCCCTTGGTTGGAAAATTTCTACGGAGTCTTCAACTTACTTAGGATTCACAGATGGTGCTAGTAGTCATACACGGAACATGGCTTCCGTCGCTTGGGTAATTTACTCACCTGAGGGCCAATTGGTGTCTTCAGGTGGCATTCGTTTGGAGCCATCAACGAATAATGTGGCTGAGTATAGCGTCATTATAGAGTTATTACATGATTCCATTTCACATGGTGTTCGATCTTTAGAAGTTCTCCTGGACTCCCAGTTAGTCGTATGTCAGTTGAATGGTAGTTACCGTGTGTGAGATCCTACTCTACTACGACGATTCCTATGGGTACAGATTTTGGAACGATACTGTGATTTTCTTACGTATAATAACATCCCTACAAGTTATAATCATGTATCTGATGCATATGATAATTATATTTTATATTGGAATTTGTCACATAACTTAGCAAATAAAACACATTCATACATTTACACATTGTAACATATATAATTAAAGCCGACAACCATTTTTTTTTTTTTTTTTTTTATATATTTCATCCTTTCGAGTTAAAAAAAAAAATGGTGTCGTAGTACAAAATAGGGCTCACACCCTCAAAATACATATATGGCTGATATATAACATGAATATGACATCTACACTTATGGCGCTAGATGTGTATCATGATAACATACTAGGGCGTTTGCAAGATGCCGAAAGAGTTGCACCCACCCATGGGGTACACCCACCACTTGTCGTTGCATCACCTCTGGCATATCCTCCACTTGAACCATAGGAACACTGTGCATCAATCGAGATAGGTTCCCCTGCAAATTCTGTAGCACTCTCTCCACATCCCCACCTACTAGATCATCTTCTTGACCCCTCCGTTGATGTCCTGGGAATCCCTCTGGCCGTCACGGACCTACATCTGCGTAACAAAACAATTGTTAATACTTGATACCATACACAAATATTTGTGTTTTATTTTTATTTTTATTGAAAAAAAAATGAAATATATAAAAACATTTCTTACCAATATCACCATAAGCGGAACCTGGTGGAAAAGACATCTCAGGATCACCTATGTAGTCGATCCCTCCGTAAGGATAGTCGTCAATGGCTATGACCTGTTGGCGACACTAGAAGAAGAACTCATCATTGTAGGGGATTGACACCCTACCACCTCCTAGCCGCCTCATAATGTTGGTCCACCGTGACATGACTGGATCGTGCAGTTCATGTGGAGTAATCTCTACTCTAGGGCTCAAACTTGGAACCCTCTCAAATAAAAAACTACAAAGTATGGATGCAAATCTGAAATTTCCCATTCTCCTTTGTTTGTAATGCGTCAACTGGCTCTTCCTATTAACCCGCAGTGAGGTACACTAGTCATAAACAATGGGTCTTAAACACTCCACTGAATAGAACATGAGTGGCCTTGATTCATGGTGCAACGAGGCCGACCCCGAAATCTATGTGAGTACAATAAATACGATATTTAAGATCAGGTTCTCGATCACCCTGATAGGGAGTTGGCTCCCTACTTTATCTGTGCCTACAACACAGTGGGTGGAAATGTAGTCCTCCATAGTCATTCCACCCCCAGCCTCTCGGGCCTTGAGATTCACCACCTCGTCTCGACGAGACAATCATGTGATAAAGTATATATTGTCCACTTCAATCCTCAATGGTTTCACATCGAGGTTGAAGGACTCTGTCTCTAGATCCCAATAGTTTACTAGAAACTGGAGTAACCTCACCTGAGCCCTCATTCCCTTGAGAGCCCAAAATTTATAAATGCCACATCGTTTTAAATATTTTTGGGCCCTTGCATCTCTTCCCACTACTGCATCTATATCCTTATGCTCCCTTTCCCTCCATTCAATAACCATCTTGCAAAGGATAAACCATTTTTCGAGTTAAAACCCTTTAAAATCTTGTTCATGGACTTGTATGTGGGATAACTTGGTAATAATCATATATGGGGCTGCATATACGCGAGCATGCTTCACTTTGGACACATATATGGGGTCATATACGTGACCCGATGATCTGTCACCCATGTACACCCTAGTTTCCATGTTACACCATTTAATACTCAAGAAATGGGGCCTACAACTAGAATTTAATCTATTGAAATTGAAGGAGAGGGGATGAGCACTTACTTGGTCCAGATGGTTGCTAATTCCATTGATCGTAGCTCCTGCAATCGACACTTGAAGAATGTGGGAAAAATGGCCTAAAATGCACTATGTGGGTGAAAAAACTCAAATGATATGGTAAAATGGTCTATTTTTACTATTAGTAGAATTTTTTTACCCACTTTCTATAGTTCTTTGCTATTTTTTGACCTTCTGAAGTAATAGCGCAGTGGAAAGACTTTGTTTTTTGGTGGTTTTGTCCATGATTTTTTGCAGTTTCCAGCGTCGTACCACTCGTTCATGCCTTTGGTAGGTATATTATTTCATCGACATATATGATATCTTTTCACTCCGTTTTGCATTCTTGCATCATCCTATGACCGTGATCCATACACCTTAGGTACGAACCCATTTATTAGCGACACAAAACCTTCTCACTGCTACTAAAAGTGTTGTAGTAAGTGGTGGAGGCTTACCAAAAATGGGTGTCCTAGTCATAATCTTTGTGTCATTTGGTGCCCATGCATAAGTTATTCCATAGGATCGGGTGTTCCTTATAGTCCCGATATGACTTTGCATTCGAACCCCATTTTCTTACTCACAAGCATTATGAATGTTACCTATGGGACTCCCCCTAAGTCTTGGTTAAGCTCTTTTTCGACTCCCAAAAACACTAAAAGATTGTCGAGTGAGCTTTTCTCTTTCACACTCGTTAAATGGCCCTGAAAGGATGTCTATTTGGTATAAGTTTAACCCTTTTCTGGACCAAGTAGATTAACAAAAAATGAATACTTTAGTCACCATTGGCTAGAAGAGTTCTCTTGGGTATTATTTTATACTTTTTCAGGCTTAGGAGACTAAATCTACGAAAAATAACATTTTTGGCATTAAGTTGTAATTGCATTCCATCATCCTTTTTGCATTATTGAGCCTATTTCCGATTTTCGCTTTCTCGTTATTAGCCTCTTATCTCAAAAATTTGCATCACTAGCCAAGCATTGCCTTCTATATATCCTTTGTAGCTTGAAACCATGTACCCTTAGAGGAAAAATTCCCTCAAGTGTCCATGCCCTGCATGCACTTCATTGCATTGAGCATAGGTATGTTCCACTACTTGGAACTAGTTGCTTACTCGTGACACTTGTTTCCTCTCCTGTATCATAACATTTATTATCCTATGAAAAAACCAAAAAAAGATGAGAGGGAAAATAATATTATCTCATATCGGAAACAGTCATGTCTCCTTTGAACAAAGCACAAACTTTTGAGTCCACTTTCATCCAATGTTTGGGTTTAACACGACCTTAGGAAGTTGAGCTCATTACTTAGAGTTTACTCCTCCAACTGGTTATTCTTTAAGTCCCTATGGAGAGTTTGTTGATGCCTCCTGAATCACAAAGTTTTATCATAAAGTCTATGCTTCCTGAGTTATCCATATGTCTCATGCTCTTGTTCAAATGAAGTCTATAAGACTGTGTCAGCCATTTCTCAGAAATTTTGACTTTACATTTCAGTCATACCCTCAATGTATCTCAAAGTCACATGAAGTTGTAGTCCTACCATGTACCCTGGTCCTACTTTCATTATGGGTAGGTAACCTTGAACCCAACAGATGACATTTCCTCATTGGTCACTGACGTAACCTTGAACTCATAAGTTGAAATCTCCTCATTGGTTTTTGATTGGGGGGTTTACCTTGTGTTCAATGACAAGAAATCTAGTCACACATTGGGATTCATGTAGTGTCTTGGATTCCATTATCCTTATTGGTGGCTTCCTCGCCTTTGTCGACAGTTTTCCTTATTGATTTATATTTAGAGGGCCTCTTTCATGCACTACTTGGATTCGGTGCATGCGAGGGATGCACATAGTCATTGGTTCCTGAACACCCTATTCGTCTGATCTCCTCTTAATAATCAAGATATTGCTTTGTACCTCGTGCTATATGATGAGAGATGCCCTAATGCTCTCCTTTTAGCTGGTCTCCTTCCATCGACTCCAACTCATCTATTCTGGAAATGAGACCTAGAGTCCTATGAATACCTAGAGGCTTGCAGTCATCAATGGCATGTTCTCCTGCCATAGATAGTTGGGAATACATCAATGTCTCATGATCAATGAATTATTCAAGTGTTTGAACTCAACACCCTTATTCACACTTGTAGAATGTACTCGATGCCTTGATACCTACTTTCATTATCGACGGATTTTATTGCATTTGTTAATGGTATACCTTAATGACCGGTAATCAAATGAAGTGTCATTGTATTCGACCTCAACTCCTCTATTCACATGATGTAGAATTGCACCTTTGGCGGATAGTGTAGAAGACCTCCAGCTGGCAATAGAAACATTCCTCATCTGATGTTGTATTTCATTGGACCAGTACCTATATGACTTCAGTGATCATGGGAGATCAGATTGTACTCCATTGTATACATATATCTTCAATTGATTTTGAGACTAGATTCCACTGCGTCTTGTTCGTGACTATGACAACCTATGGCAGATGTCCACTTTGTATTGCCTATTCATGGCCATGAACAACTATTTGATATATTTCCACATGGATCTGCAGTGTAATTCAGATTGGCAGCCTTGTGTACAAAGTCATTATGAATTGTAATATTCTTATGAGAAACTAGTACTTCCAGATGAGTCTTCATACTCCACTTCTGGGAATTATAATGTATTTTGGCCATTGCAGATAGTCCTCTGACCTCACACATTAGGGGGCATCTATTACAACAAATTTTGCTTCACTCCATGCAACTTTCTTGGATGGCCTTCCATTACCCTCTGTAGACTTGAAGTTCTTTTTTTTCATTCCAGATCTAAAAATGCACACTTTTTCACATATACACGCCCTATCAGTTATACAACAAGCGTATACACAGGTTGCTCCACTACATCCTGCGTACATCGGGTTTGGTGCTCAAAATTAAAAATTATGTCGAGTTTCCATGCCATGTCACGAGATCCATGATCCTTGGCTTTCCATATACTGGAGACGCTCTGACTCGGCCCTTCAGTTCCATTTGAAGGCTATAAAATGAGCCATATCCAAGCCTTGAGAACAATTCAACTTTGAGAGCAAAGACACTCTGAAGAAATTTCACTTCATATTGAGTCTGCATCTCTTTGTCCTTGAAAGTATGAACTCCTTTTTCAACCCCCAAGCTCTTCCTTCTTTGTGATAGAGAACCTCATTGACTCCTATATATGATGTGGAGGTACTTAGGTTCTCGATTCCGATATGTGCTATTACAGAAGTTGGTCACCTATGCACTTTTGTTGATTAATTTAATAGAAATACTATTTTCTCGTCCAATTGATATCTTGCAAATATTTGAATTATTATTCCATGGACATATTTGTCATGTATGTTAATGGATTATGCTAATTTATATGCTAACATTATATATTATCACTATATGCTTGTGTATCTTGGTTGTTGAGAACAAGTTGCAGGTATAAAGCTTTCGGTCACGTGCTCAACGGTGGTCTTCTTCAAATGTCCGGACGAGGTAAACTCTTAGCCTTGTCTTGTTAGCATTTCATTTATATAGCATACTTGGGATTATAGTTAATTTTTGCGTGTGATTCCGTCTGTTGTAGTTTACCCCTAGCCATAGAGAGATTTTCCTCATAACACTTTTGCTTTGCTTAAAATTTTGAAACAGATCATACGATTAAACTCAAGTAACTCATCACATACCTCTTTGTATGTATAAGATAAATGATGCAATTCATCCTTCACTTTTTCTCAGGCATTATCAGGGTAATGTTTGTGAAGGATGGCCCTCTATTTTTTTTGGGTAAGAGAGAGGCACGAACCAGACTCAAACCAGACGCCGCGATGCACAGTTTGTTCCCCTCACTCTCCCACATAGTGAACTACAATTTATTCAATACATTAATGCCTTCTAAGGATGGAGATATGAGTGTCGCAGGTTCATTTAATGCGATCCGATGTCTCCCTCTTCTCTTCTCTATGCAATGAATGATGATAAATGAGAATCGATTCACTAGAGAACGTCATTGGGGGACGTCAAGCAGTCACTTCCATAGGCTGAGTGTAAACCAAACGAAAAGGTGCTTACCATAAGCAAACCCATCGTCCAAGTGCTCACAATTTCTCATTTTATTGACGGTTGGCATGATTTTGCATAGGCTCATGCATTTAACCTTGTGTTATGTCTACGCAAGGGAGTGAATAGCTTTTGAGGTGGTAGCCTTTGGGGAGCAAAAGTTACAATATATTTTATTATGAATTTGATAAAGTTTGCTTAATTAATGATAAAATTTGATTAATTAATACTTTGTTTATTCGGCTATGTGGTTATGTTGAGCTGACTGCAGGCTCTGTGGCACTGTTTCACTACAGGCCAGCAACTCTGCAGTCAAGGGACTCGCTTCGTGGCTCGATTCGGCATAGCTACCTACATAAATTATTTGGATCTATGACATGGAAGCTTTTAGCCCTTGAGATGGATTTATGCTTAGGATAGGTATTGTTTTTTTGGTTTTTTACACCAGCAGCCTTATAAGGGCACACGAAGATAGGCACACACTATCTTCCTTCACGAGGATTGTACTGGAGAATAATACCGAGCTTTAAATTTGTTATTCAATAATTTTGATTATTGTTGCAGGTCGTCGAGGATTATAAGAGGGGGAATACCGTTGTGTTGACCCGCCACTCCAAGAGGGGCTATTGCTGTGTTAGCCACTTTATGGATGTTGGAGAATCAACGGCAGCCTGGCTCCTCTAAATCGGTATCCTGCATCACATTTGTCTTCCCTTTGATTGGCGATTAAATTCTAGCACGAGCAGTACATGGAATCATGTTACAAGTTTTTCAGTTTATTTGTTTAGAGATACAAAATAAATTAAAATAAAATATCTCTAACAAATGTCATAATATATTTTCTGACCGTTGATCCATTTGTTTAGTAATGCAAAATAAATTAAAATAAAATATCTCTAACCAATATTGGCGTTTTAAACCAGAACCAAGGCCACATTGCACAGGCAGCTTAACTAAGGAAAACTACAAACTATTTTGTGTTTTCCTTAGCAAGCCATTTCTAGAGTTTGTGCGATTTCTCTTAGGAGTTAAAGTTGATTAAGTGCGTTTTACATTGCCAATACATGATAATAATTTAAACCAAAATGTCTTCTGCAACACATATCAGAGTGAAGTAGAACTTTCTCAAAATACTTTGGAGTGTACTGTAAGATTTACAACTATAGGGCCATTCCCCATTGGTTTATATGTTTCAATAATATATATTATAAAGTAACATAGTTTCTAAGTTTTCCCAATAAAGCTTCTGGCTATTATAAATAAATTATGTTAAATAAAACTTTTGGCTTTTATAATTAAATTATGTTGAAGCCCTTTCATTGTGTATTATAAGGGTGTATTAATTTATTCTAAACTAGCTCACTGGTTCTATCTAATGGTCCAAGCACTTTCATACAACAGAACTCTTCTTAACTAGCCTGCATCACAGCATAAGGAGTTTATTTTTTTATTTATTTTTTAAATAAACTAATGGAGAGTTAACTCTTCGAAAAAAATTGGAGTTCTACCATCGTTTCTCTGGCACTTTTCTCCTCCCGAGGCTCATAAAGACCCAGCCCCATCTCCAGCTTCCTTTAAGATTGCATACCTGCCATCTGGCTATTCCTTCTTGAGATCTTGTAGCAGGATGTGATTATTCCTTATACTATACTTGCTTCTCCACCGGGTTTGGAATTTCAAATTTATTCAGTCTATTAAGGAAATTTGATGAAGGTTAATTTATTTTTATGCTTGTAACTTATATGTCAACATGCTCACATAACTTCACATTTTAATTAAAATCAGAATTATAAATGTCAAAATATTTTGTATATTATTTGTAAATTACACTGTCATAAATTTTATGCTGAGTAAATCTAATCTTCAAATTTCAGCCATGACCAATAAAAGATTTGGAAATCACACTCACAAAGCAAAATTTAAGGTTGAAGCTAAGACCCAGGCCATAGTGTTGGAATTTGACCCAGGTTATAGTGTTGGAATTTGAGTGTCCAGCCTAGTTCTTTGAAGACGGAAACAATGAATTATAGTTATTAATTTAGGCAGTATATATTTGCCTTTATCCTGTCAGTTAAACGTCAATTTGAAGTTTTTAGTATTTTGATGTCTGTCAATATTGATAGCTTGGTCTCCACAACGCAAGAACATTTTTCATATTTTGACAAAAAGAGTAATTTGTCTCACAGTTTTTTCTGTCTATATCTTTGATGGAGTTAAGGGTTATTTACACATGGAAAAGTTGATAACTTTAAGTAAAAAAAATTGTTTGGTGCGTTTAATTATATTTGTGTATTTTAATTATACAGCTTAAGTCTACCTAATAATTAAGAACATATGTTTCTTCCTAAAATATAGAGTATGTATATCTCAATAAACTTTACCAATCAAATAGTAAAATGTTTTTAATTATATTTATGAATATAACATTAAATGCTTTGTTATAAAATGCATGCCATTTACTTACTCATGTAAATGCTCATTAAGCAATATACAGTTCGCAATATCCTTGTAAAATTCTGACACGCTACAATTAAATTTAGTTTTTGTTAGAGCAAAGCTCCCGTCCTCCAATAACACTCCCTTCCGGTGAACTCACCATGTTGTCTACTTAACGCCATCATCTCATCCATATTGTTCATTATTTCATCTCAGACATTGCTCCACACAGGTTGGGCTACTAAATTTTATATGTGCCATTTTTATGAAATCTTTTCCAGTCTACACTATCTGTGTTATAGACTTCTGCGGTATAAATGTGAGGGATGGAAGATAGTAGAAGATTTTGCAAATGAATAATAATATATACGTAGATATGGTAAAAATGTCTTTTAATTAATTTGTTTATATTTATTATTTGAGTAAATATGAGTTGAAATAAGGTTAATTTTTTTTGGAAATACAATAATCAGTGTAATAAGATTTAAAAATGTAACATAGCAAGAATTATGGTCGATGCAATTAACTCATATTATTATATTATATTTATTTATGAAGTTTTTCTTATTATAAGGGATTTTATGGGGTTTTATGAGATGTTTATAAAAATTAATTTTAGAAAGTTTAATGCAAGTATCAATTGAAAAAGAATAAGGAATGTAGTGACTACAGGTATACAAAATATATATTCTTTCAAACTCAAAATTACATTTGCATATTGCAAATGTAATGAGTTTGAACTTCTTACACGCCACTTGCAAATGGAATAAGTTTTAACTTTTTTCTATTTTATTTTTCGTTTTTCATTTGATAAAGTATAATGAAATTAATAAGATTTTATTTTGCCTTTTTCATTTGATGAAATGTAATGAAATTAATAAGATTTGAAAAAAAAAAAAACAACTTTATTTATTGTGTTATTAAATTTATTAGATTTTTATGTTTATGTTATTAGTGGGCGGATTTGGTCTGCCACGTTGTTTTTAAGACGTGATGCCTTCTCTAGAATCATGTTTGCTTCGTTTATATCTTAAACCTGAAGCATTGTTTCCCTACTGGAAGCGATCTATGAAGAGTGTGGCAGATTCAATGGGTTCCACTGACACACCTATGGGGAAGCAACAAATTGTTGAGTTTGTTGGCATTGTAGTTCAGCATTGTTTCGCTATTGCGAATTACACTAGCGTGACCAAAATGAGTCCCAACGGTTAGAAAAATAGGTGTGTTCATTTCACCATAGACAATATCTTAGTATTGTCACCCAACCATAGGTACAAATGCCACCCCCGAGCACCTTAACCTTGATAGAGAGAATAATTATGGAAAAAAATCCTAGAACCAATATCCAACCAAGGTAGCGTACCTCTCTCCAGAGCTAGCGTACCAAGTAGAAAGTCTAAACCATAACCAAGAGAAACTCCAAGCCAAAACTGAAATGCCAGTTGCAACAGCTGCAACTGCAGCTACATCTCCTCACCAAACTTGTGCACCACTGGTTTTATGCGCTTGTGAGAGTCAGTGTGTCAAATGAACTCTAACACCCTCTTATTTATAGTCCTCCAAGTGACCTAATTGGGTTAACTTCTACTTCTGGAGGCTAATAACTCAATAATAAATATTCTCTTGAGTCAACTTGTCTCCCAGGGTTATTATCCAACATTTTAGGATTTTTCTTGCTTCCCAGAATATTCTAGTCTTGTCAAGGTTACACGTGGAGGCTAATACCTCCCACAACTACCATAATATCAACACTCCCTCCTAGATAGAGAAGTATTAAAGACAATGGTCTTCAACACAAGCAGACCATTCAACCCGTAGCATCATCATATCCACACAAGCTATCTCATGATCAAATAATGAGTACCATCATCACTATCAGAATCAATTGATAGCATCAACTGCATCATCTCTCGAAGCCATACTCCATTTGGGTAATTAGGCATGATGTTGAATAAGTCACTCACTCCACAAAGTGATATAAGAAGCATTCTTCTAATCTGGACATATGTCCTAGAACAATGATTGTTCCAATAGATCCTAGAAGCCACGTCATAGGATACAAGGACTATTTTTCTAATCCGGACATACGTCATAGAAGAATGACTTTCTTGGACCATTTTCCACAGGGAGAATGTATGTCCATCAACATACTAACTATCATTCTGGTTGGTAATCATCTCCAACACTAGTGATAGTCTTCATGGCAATCAAAACAATGCCATTCAATAGAACACAATTATGTCTATCCATAGTAGTACACAACTACTATCCAATGGTACACAACCACACCTAATAGCACACGACTACTAACCAATGACACATAGTCACAACCAGTGGAACACATCCACCACAGTAGCAGACAACTACTCTCCAGAGACATATAATCTCCACAACAATTATATCATCTGATATCAACCTGCATAAACAATATCATGATACAAACTGAGTTATCTGGGCCATTCTACCACTCACATCTGTGAGATATGGAAGAGCATCTTCCCTCATAAAGTAAAACATCAACCAAGGGCTATCTGGACTATTCTTCCCAAGCATAGAAGAATAACTATCCCTGATTTCTAAGCTTGGACCATTCACCTAACTGGGCTATTCATCCAATACTAATAATAGTGCAACCTAGAGAGAATGAGTCTATCCTAGGGAAATCCTGTCCCTGATTGTTGAACCTAGACCATTCACCTAACTGGGCCATTCCTCCGACACTAATCATAGTGCAACCTCGAGAGAATGAGTCTACCCTAGAGAATGACTGTTCGGACCATTTCCTATGGAAATGACTATCCTACACCAACCTCCAAAACATACCATTCTTTGAAGCTTCTCACAATTGTGAACTTCGAAAGAATGACTTCCTGACGAGGCAGACCATTCTACTTGACCACTACTCAGAGTGACTGCCAAGAAGAATGAATGTCCTAGACCATTTCCCCACACTGGCCACAAGGGGAATCATTGTCTATGGTACATCAACAATCTATCAGACCATTTTCATTACGAAAATGAATGTCCGCTCTGGACCATTTTCCGAACTAAAAAATGCCTGTTCGTCAGAAATCTTGAACCAATTTCCGAACTGGAAAGGAACTTCCCATTCCGGACCATTTTCCGAACTGGAAAATGACTGTCCATAAATCAATAACATGTCAGTGCTCCCTCCCAACCTGGGAGTAATCACTTCCTTTTTCAATAAGAAAATTGTCTCCACGAGCCCCAACTTGTTTCTTGAGTACACAAACTTTTCATATTGGACATAGGCTTTACCAAAATATCTGCCATCTAATCATGTGTGGAGATATACTGGAGAATTGCTTCTCGCTTCTGGACTTTATCACAGAGAATATAATTCTTGTATGTCGGCCTATCATGGAACACAATTTCTTTGAAAGCTTCACATAGCTATGATCATTACAATATATCATGGATGAATTCATCACCTAATGAGACGATCCAGAAATCAACTTACAGAGCCACATTATTTCTGTACAAGCATCACCAGCTGAAATGTACTTACCTTCTGTAGTGTTGATTGCAAAAGATTTATGTTTCCTGCTAGCCCATGACATCGTGGCAAAGCTCAAACTAAAACATATCCAAGTAGCACTTATTTTGTCATCTATACTCCCTGCCCAATCTGAATCGATAAATTCATGCAATTGTATGTCATAATTAAATGTCCCACAAAACAATATCCGACTGAGTATTCTCCAAATACATTAACAAGCCAATCAATTGTTAATACAGAGACAAGTCTACTGGATTAGAGTCTCTTCAACTTCTTCAGATCTTTTATCATGGGATTTATCCATAGTTTTGCAATCCATCATTCCAGACTTCTGAGTAACCAGTATGATACACTTTCTTTGTCATAGGAAGTTTTCTCCACGCTTTTGATGTATATGAGATACTCTGCATCAAGTTGCTTGAATCCATACAAGGTCTTCTTCCATTTGCATACATGGGTCTCTTTCTGGTATAAGTTTCTTTCTCAATTTGCTTTATTTGGAAGAACAATATATTACATGTAAATTTCAATTCATGGATACTGCAAGAGGTATATTTGGTTTACTCGAACAAGTTGTCGTCATAGTCTTCTCCCTCCTTCTGGAAGAACATCTAGTTATGAATCTCGCAATTCTTCCATTCATAAGTCTACATCACAACTTCTATTTCTTCTGGTTGATTGCTTCTATTGGGTTCAAACCAAGATGGTAGTCTTATGATTCTCAGTATAATAATTGGTTGTTCTAGATTTTCTTTCTTTCTTGGAATCTTCATGTTCTTCCTCATGTTCCTCTTTAGCTTTTGGGTTCATGGAGTCTTCTATATATTTCATGCCCTTCCTTCCTGAATATTCCAACTTCTTCCTTTCATCATAGGAACATGGATGTAGATGGACAACCAAGGATACTTAAGAATTCTTTTCGAAGAAGACTTCTTCTAGATTCACACTGAACATGTGCTACTTATCATTGTTGTTTCTTTCAATGGGATCATGTATAGATACTTCATAATCTCCAGATATTCTTCAATGGATCGTATCATTTAAGATTAGCTCCCTCATAATTTTTTCTTCATGCATGAATGCATGCTCTTCTTTTGGAATTCTGTAATTAGCTCCCTCCATCTAAGAGAGTCCATGCTTCCGTCTGCATCCTTATTGCCTTCTGCAAAGAGTCACAAGTCTTATTCTAATTTCTTCTTGATTACTGACTTCTTTTTTATTTGACTCCTTCTAGGTATCTTCAAGTTTAATTCTTATTTCGACCTATCTGGGAGTTGTTACTTATATAATAGATTCCTCAGTAATTTTCCAACGTACTTCATCCTCTTGTAGTCATCATAATAGCAATCCTTATCTTTTAATTCTTTCATAGGTATTGTTTCACTAACCATCTTTTCGTATAAGAAATAGATATGCATGATATGTACAAGAACTATGAAGAATATTGTTAGCAACTACAAGAAGAAGTTTGTTTTATCCTGATTAGATTTCTTTGAGGGTTCCCTTTCTTTGACAACTATTTCTTCGTCCGTTTCTTTCCTTTTATTTAACTCATGACAGTGGTTCCTGTAGTGACCATATTTTCAATAGTTGAAGCATTGTATTTTTGACATATAATTTTCTTGATTTGGTTTCTTCCTGTGTACAATATAAGTTTGTCTTAAGGAAGAAACCAAATCAAGAAAATTATATGTCAAAAATACAATGCTTCAACTATGTCTGATGCGCATCAGACAACACCTGTGTCCGGATCGACCTAGATTTCCTAAAGCCCTCTTTAGATAAACCGATCTGCTATCTGACTGCTATAGTGCCATCGAGAACAACACTCGGGAAGATACTCTCTAGTACCTGGGTAGTTGGGTAGTACAGCTAAGGGTACGGTCTATCCTCCTTAGTTAGTGCCCTGAGATATTGGTCCGAGTACTACTGTTAGACCCCGCACGTATATCAGAGAACTATAGCACATGGAAAACCCTTGTCTGTAGAACCCTTGAATCCCTAACCCTTGTGGGATAGAAACATAAACAAATTAAAACAGACAATATCTATTTTCGCGTAAATTTGTTCAGGTTTCCAAGTAAATACACATTTCTTTTTGGCTAAACATTTGGGGATTTCATCGCCGTAGTATTCTTTATATCGGAGTATAACTCCGTAGGTGTAAAAAAAAAAAAAACTGGAAATTTTTTCACCATTATTTGAGACCTATTCCATTGGATTCATCTCTTTGCCCTTATCACATTCATCCATATCATTTTTCGGAAAAAAATTTGACCCCGCCTGCCCCTTTTTAGTTCACCCATCCTCATGGCCCATACCCGTAGCCAAGACCTGGAAGCTCGCTTCAACACCTTGCAATCTGGTTTCCTCAAGACCCAAAAATAAGTGAAACAACTCAGTGCTACTGTTGCCTCCATCGATACATCCATCAATGAAACCATAAATACATCCATGCAGTCCTCAATGGAGGAAGTCAAACAAGAACTGACCACCCAGCTTGAATCTATCTTTGCATCACTCTGCACCAAACTAAAGATCCCTATAGATGACCATTTCTCTGACGCACCCCCAAAGACTGAAGGTGAACATTCCTCATACTCCCATACCTTTTAGCCCCA
>SNQJ01S0055253.1:99315-140246 GCA_010110895.2 Picea sitchensis
TTTCTGTGACTGCAACCATACAAGCAAACTTCCCTCAAGGCCGAGCATTGTCAGAAGCTAGTGCCCAAATTTTATGGTCCGTATACAGTTCTCAAGCATGTGGGACAAGTCACCTATCAGTTAGCTCTGCCCAGTCATTCGAAACTACATCCAGTTTTCATGTTTCATGCTTAAAGAAGGTGATTGGAACTAGGTGCCAAATTCAGACCAACCTTCCCAAGTTAGCTGAAGAAGGATCCATTTGGCTACAACCATAAGCATTTTTGGACCAGCGTGAGCATCTTCTGCATCAGAGAACCATCAAGGAAGTGCTAGTCCAATGGAAAGATACAACTCCAACAGATGCCACTTGAGAACCAGCTACCATTCTGCAACAGTTTCCACATCTCAAGCCTTGAGGACAAGGTTGTTTTTAAGGGGGCGGACATGTTAGGGTCCTAACCCACACATAGGTAGAGAAATATATTAGGATGTAATAAAGGTCAATATTAATAATGCCTTTTAATAAAATAGAATAAGGTGGATGTAAGAACACCTAATAGAAGCTTCCGCTTCTAGAAGGATCTTCCTCTAGATGCTTCTCCTGATAGACATATTTAGTATAAATAAGGGTCGAGGGTATGAAAACCCTAACTTGGAGATTATTGTAACAGAGCACTGCTTGACTGGAGGTTTCCCCCTCGAAGAGGCCCATGAACATTTCTTTTTGAATCAAAGTGGAATTTCTATTGTTGTTCTTATATCATTTCTATGTTATTGTGGAGACTATGCTGGTTAAATTATTGTTATTCTGCGATTTCAAGCATTTTATTTCTATTTTGCGTACTTTTTATATCTGGTATATTACACCTTTCTTGTGTTCATGCTTGTAGCAAATGCATCCCATGTCATGGGAAGGCCATTGAGTACTATATTTACTAGTTCCTTTTCTGAAATGATTTCTTCAATATCTTGTAGTTGATCTCTTAATTGAGAGATTCTTACAAAGTATGATGTTATGTTGTCATCATCATTCATTTTCATGTCACGGACCTCATTCTTTAGACTCGTTATTTTTCCAATGTTTCTGACTGATAAGAGGTTAGTTAGGGCATCACACATCTTCTTAGATGAGTTAAGATGATAGATGTAGGGTATCAAGTGATATTTTACAGATTCCACTATGATACTCATAGAATTGATGTCATTTTCCTTGAACTTCTCCATAACTGCAACGTTCTACGGTTCCTTCTCTTTTCTTGCTTCAAACTGTGGTTTCATGATCTTTCCTTTCACTATATCCAACACTTTATTCTTGGCAAGGATGAGGTCAATCCTTGTCTTCCGTGCTCTGAAGTTAGAATCCCCTTCTAACTTGTTTTCCGACTTCATAGAGTAAGTCATGACTACTTTGACTTGATCAACCTTTGAATTTGACCAAAAACTAAAACTTGACGTCTTGGCTTGCTAAGAGTACCAGGAGGTGCGCTAGTCTAGGGCGCACTAGGATATCCGGGAATTAGGTCAAGCTCTTCTCTTAAGGTGCCTCAACAGAGAGTTAGGGTTTTGTCGCTGCAACAAAAACTTTGACTGCAACTGCAACTATAACTGAGAAAATCCTCCCAATCTATCTTCTAGCGGTTAGACTGTCCGAAGATAGTGTGGGCCCATAACCTGTTAGAAATATAGGTGTGCTCGTTTCACCATAGACAATATCTCAATATTGTCACCCAACCATAGGCACAAATGCCATCCCCGAGCACCTTAACCTAGACATAGAGAATAATTCTAGAAGCAAACCCTAGAACCAATAGCCAACCAAGGTAGCATACCTCTCTCCAGAGCTAGCATGCCAAGTAGAAAGTCCAAACCATAACAAAGAGAAAGTCCAAACCAAGACCAAAATTCTAGTTGCAACAACTACATCTGGAGCTGCATCTCCTCTCCAAACTTGCGCGCCACTGGTTTTATGTAGTTGTGAGAGTGAGTGTGTTAAATGAGCTCTAGCGCCCTCTTATTTCTAGTCCTCCAAGTGACCTAACTAGGATGCCTTCTACTTCTAGAGGCTAATAACTCAATAATAAATATTCTATTGAGCCAACTTGTCTCCTAGGGTTATTATCCAACGTTTTAGGTTTTCTCTAGCTTCCCAGAATATTCTAGTCTTGTCAAGGTTACATGTGGAGGTTAATACCTCTCTCAAATACCATAATATCAACACCAACAACCCCTTGATAGTTGTTGTGAATCCTCTTGGGAAGCTAAGTATGTATAGGCCATTTGGGCATTATCTATTCTGCTCAAGTAGTGGTGGAATATGGATAGAAAATCATTATGCTGTGCTTCCCATCCTCTATTACGCCATTCAAAATTTAGGTGCTAATTTAGAGAACTTCATCTTAGAGAATGTTGGTTATGGCCCCATCTTACCCAAAATTATGTTAAACACTGAAGTTGTGAGAAGAAAATCTTTCAAATCTTCCTTTGTCAGATGCTACTTATCAAGACAGTCAAATAGCAACACAACTAGATGCTCTTGGCCTTGGAATTCAGGTAAATCTTTTTGCATTCATTGAATGATTTTTTATCTTTCTTTCCTTCTTGCAATATGAAATTTACAGTGGTATTCCTAAGATAGTAATATTCCATAGAAAACTACATCCACTTTTTTTTTTTTTTTTTTGTGGTCATAATAATGTGTTGTTTTTTCCGTTATCTGAACTGATTGATCTATAGATTTTTAAGATTCTTTTTGATAAACATTTAAAGCTCATTTTTCATACATGGTGTTCTGAAATTACAAGTTCATTTTAAAACCAGATTTAAAAACCCTTGGATTAGAAATGAGAGGGATTTAAACTTCATAGTTTTGTGGTTTAAGATAGATGTGATTTTTTTTTTAACTTTAGCCTAATCCATGGTGACACATAACCTAAAATGTACAAGTATTTATGTGAATCGTACAACTATTGTAGAGTGATGAGTGAAATCCCTTGATATTGGAAATTATCTTATCCTTTGTGAAAAATAAAAAACTTTCAATGAAAACACACACAGAGAAAAACTCAATGACAATACACAAAGATAAAAACCTTAATTGGCAGTACTTCACCATGGCTTCTGCTGAAATCACTAGTGGTACGGATACCGTATGGGCAGTAGCTGAGAAGGAAGTCATACCAGGTCTGAAAAAAGAAGAGGTGTTATGTTTATCAATGCTTCTGCTGAAGATTAAGGTAAAATCCATCTATATTGTAATCACATTTTTTTGTACGAACGCCCTAAGTGAAACCTGTGAACCCGTGAGTGTACAGACCCATACAAGTGGTACAGTCCCTGCATATGATTTTGGGAGAAATACATCTATGTATGTAAATAAATTATGTTTTAAGTGGTGTTGTTTCCAGAATTTGTTTCTCATGTATAGTTTCTTTTATGTGGATGTTCCAAATATCATTAATGCAATGGCTCTAGCTTATATATGATAATTAATAAATTATTCTCTTCACTAACAATAACAATACCGTGCCTCTGTGTGCCTTATTTATATATGCACACAGGTTTGCAACATTGTGGAAAGGGATGCAAATTAAATTGGATAAATGATCTTCAGCCCAATGTGAAGCGTGGTCATATTTCACCAGATGAAGAAGAGATGATTGTTAGACTCCATAAGCGATATGAAAATATTAGACTCAATGGGATACTGTAATCATTTTGGTAACTTTGTTGTTATATATTAGTATATTAGAAATTAAATATGTGTATAATGCATCGTTTTTCTGCTGCATTTCTTGCTATTTTTCATTGACATGGAAACTATTTTTCATTGACATGGAAATCTGATCAAGATTGGGTAATTTATCTATTTGTTTTGATAATTTTCATTTATTTGGAAATCTGATCAAGATGTGGTGATTTATCTATTTATTTTTTCATAATTGTATGTGTTTGAGAATGTTTTATAATTACGTTGAAAGGCGTACACCTATTGAAAATGGGAACAATTAATGACCTTTTAATCTTGAATCCTAATCTAATGGATAATAATTGAAGACACTGGCATATTCTTCGTAATCCTCTCAAATCATTGAATATGATTTACTATTCATAACTTGCTTGGATTTATGAATGCATCCGTTAACATGTTTACTTTTTTACATTTACCTAATCATTTTAAGAAATTATTGTAAGACCATATAATTTCCAAGTTAAAAGGACTAACAAAGATTAATATCTAATTGCTAGGTTTTGAATGATTAGCATGCACTACTTCAACCTCCTTACCACTCACGTATCATATTGGGGGCACCCGAAAACTATTCATTCTTTTAAGAGTGTGAACCATGGCATGGCCTAATGGCACACTTGGACTGAATTCAATTTATGGCCTTGTCTTGCATTTCAATTTATGCCCACCTCTGGCGTTTCTCATATACCTGCAGTTACAATTTTCATATTAAGATTGTAGAGGATTTTTTGTTGGAGGACAAGCCAGAGGTTGATTACTGAGCAAACCACAATTACAAATGATTCCATCCCTCTATAGAGATATCGTATTCTCGTGGCCACTAAATCTCCTTACCTGTAACTGCACTTACTCTTTGTTAATTTGATTGAAACTTAAAATATTGATTTCAACCCCTTGTTCTCAAAATTTCTCTGATCCGTATTTTATGAGAAGAAATAAATGAATACAAATTATTAAAAGATGCTTAAAACATAATAACAAATATATAGTAAAACTAAGCTGAAACTGCAAAATGTAGCGGAAAACAAGCTTGTTGGAATGTTGGCGGCTTATTTCTGAGAAGAGATGTGACGGTTGCGCTCATTCGCAAGAAGAAGATTAAAATGAGGCTCTGAAAACCTTTTTACAATAAACAGGAATGTCAAAAACCCTATACATCCAAAAACCTAACCCTAGGAGATGAACTGCCAAAATTCATGTGGGCCCCGTTTGGGTAAGTTAGTACATCAACTTCACAGGGTTGTAACTTTTGGATACGATCGTTGTTTTAGGTGCATGATAGCCCGTTGGAAAGGTATTGTTGAGGATATTCATTTTCGGGGCTCAATCAGAGCCTTTTTATATCATTGAGAATCTCTATCCCTAAAAACCTTCATTTAGGCCCTGAAAATGGCCCCGAAAGTTAAAAACTGCTAAAAATAGTAAATTGCCAAAATTGCCAGAAAATTGTTTTGAGCGAGTTGGAAAAGGTGGGTGGCCACCGATATCCACCTGGATCAATCCTCCCTTCTTAGTAAGAAATGGTCTCCACTGCATTGAGTTCCCCCATCAGATGAGGAAATTTTTGCTGAATTTGGCCCCGGGTGAGCCACTTGCCTTGGTGCAGGAGATGCCCTACTTTGATGACTCGTTAAAGATGGATCCTTTGCTCTCGAGTTCCCTTGATTTGTGTGTCCACAATATTATCACTGGATTCCCATTGCATGTAGTCAGGGTTGAGCTCTGTTGATGTCAACTACTCTGTTATCTCTGAGGTGTCCAATAATGGTGGGAAATATGGTCGAAGGAGAGCCACATTGAAGACTGGGTGCAGGCCAAGGAAAGGGGGAATGTTTAGCTCAAAAGAATTGTCACCCACAACCTTGGTGATGGTGTATGACCCATAACAGAGTGGGAGAAGCTTTCAATGGGGCCCTGTAAGGCATTCTTTCTACAAGTGCAACCAAACTTTTTCTCCCACCTGAAACTTATGTGGCACCCAATGTTGATCATCGCGTTGCTTGTACTTGGCATTAGACTTATGGAGAATATGTTGAACTTGTTGGCAGATGTGCTAGATCTGCTCAATGAACTAAGTGGCTTTGTCAACTCCTGGTGGATCAGGGGACGGGTCGACCGAGGTGGTCACTAGGGGTAGTGCAACATCCATGGGGCCCAATGGTTGGAATCCCAACCCCACTTGAAAGGGGATGTGTCTAGTTGAGCTATGCAAGGATCGGTTGTAGCTATGTTGGACATAGGGAAGACTATCATCCCATGTGCGGAGGTGTTTTTAATTGTACATGCATAGGATATGTTGACGTCCTCAGTTTGGCCATATGTCTGGGGGTGGAAAGCAGTGGATTTGGTGAGCTTGGTATCCAGCAGTGACCAGAGGCTCGACCAGAATGTCTTGAGGATACGACTATCACGGTCTGAGTTAATGGTTTGTAGGATCCAAAAATGTACCCATACCTGTTCAAAGGAGAGCTTGGCAGTGGCTTCTGCTGTGATGTTCCTCTTGTAGGTGGCTAGAATCGCCATCTTGTAAAAGCAATCAACAACCACAAAAACACAGTCATTTCCCCTCTTGGTGGACGGGAGGCCCGACATATAGTCCATTGAGATGGATTCCCATGGTTTGTTAGGAGTAGGTAGAGGGGTGTATAGGCCCTATTTCTTAGTGGTCAGTTCGACAATAGTGTAGTCAGTGTAGGACCTTATATACTTGTCAACATCCTGTCAAAGTTTTGACTAGTAGAAATGTTTTTGTAGCACTGCCACTATATTTTCGATGCCAAAGTGTCCTGCCATCCGATTGTAGTGAGATTCCCAAATCATTTTTGCGCCCTCGCTTGATGGAACATAGAGATGGCCTAGACGACACAACAACCCATCTTGAAGATGGAAATTAGCGACCACTGAGTTGGCGCCCAACATTTGGTAGGTGGTGGAGAAGTCAGGGTATGTCTTGTAGAGGCAGGTCCATCTAGAGGTCTCCTAGTTGCAAGAGTCTAGCACCGTGGTGAGTGCCGCGACTAGAGGTCGGCTGAGGAAATCAACAACTCGGTTGGTACTTCTTGTTTTATACTTGATGTTGAGGTGGAACTACTGTAAGTATGTGGACCACTTATGATGGTGATAATTAGAAAATTTTCCTTGGGTCTACATGAACTATAGTGGCTTGTGATCAGTGTGGATGACTGTCTCCTTCCCAAGAATGTAATGTCTCCACTGGAGACATGATTGCATAATGGATTACATTTCTTTATCGTAAGTAGGGTACTTACGAAAAACATTTGATAGTGTCTCACTATGATATGCCATAGGGTGGTCATGTTGAGTGAGTACGACACCCACAACATAGTCTGAAGCATTTTTCTTGATCTCAAAGGGATGTTGCAGGTCCGGTAATGAAAGTACCGGGGATGAGAAAAAATGCTTCTTCAAGTCATTGAAGGATTTTTGTTGGGACATGGCCCACACAAATGTTTCCTTACCGCCACCCCTGGTTACTTGGTTGAGGGCCCATGCGATATGAGAGAATCCCAACACGAACCTTCGATAGAAATTGGCGAGGCCCAAGAAGCTCTGAAGTTCAATGAGTGTGGTTGGGGCTAGCCAGTCATGGATGACCTGGATCTTGGCTGGATCCACCTGCACACCATGCCAATCAATGATGTAGCCTAAGTAATGTACCTTGTCCATGCTAAAGGAGCATTTTTCCAAGTTTGCATATAGTTTGTGCTGCCGCAGAGTATGCAGAACCTGTTAAATATGCTGCAAGTGTTCCTCCCAAGTCTTGTTGTAGATGAGGATTTCATCCAGATACACCACTACAAAAGTATTGGTGAAAGGTCGTAGGATATCATCCATCATCCTCATAAAAGTTGTTGGAGCATTTTTCAAACCAAAGGGCATGACCAGCCATTCAAAAAGACCTTCTTTTGAATTGAAGGTGGTCTTCCATACATTTGTCTATTCTATTGGGACCTGGTGGTAGCCAGACTTCAGATCAATCTTACTTAATTATTTGCCCCCCGTGAGTTGATCAAGGAGGTCATCGATTCGGGGAATTGGGTATCGGTTTCAAACTGTGATTTTATTTAGGGCCCGATAATCAATGCAGAGTCACCAGGTCCCATATTTATTCTGCACCAACATGATTGGGCTCCCACAAGGTGATGATCTGGGACGTATGTTCCCCTTGTGAAGAAGTTCTTAGATCTGCCTCTTAGTCTCCTCGTTTTATAACAGAGAGCAGTGGTAGACTGGCCCATTGCGTAGTGATGCGCTTGGGGTCAGATCGATGGGATGCTTGACCTGGCAATGCAGAGGTACCCCTATAGGAGAGGAGAATATATCTGAGTATTCTTTCACGACCTTATCCACTTGATTCTGTTGTGTGGAGAGATTGGTTGCGGAGGCCCTGGATGTGACTATGATCTTTCCCTCACTCTGAGAGTGAATCACAAAGAAGAAAAATTTTCTGGTCTGAGAGATGACCTTCCCACATTTCTTGGAAGAGATCAAGGAAATAGCACTAGGAGGGACTGCCTCGGGTATCCTGTACAATTTCCTGTTCAAAGTAATAATAACACTATGAGGCATAGAATCATATACAACATGACATTTCCATAAATAAGGTTGGCCCAAAATAACATTACAAACTTCGAGAGGATCAACATCACACAATACCTCATCTTTGAAGGGCTTGATGTCGTACGATAGTCGACACTATTGGCTGACGCGGAGATCGCTTCCTTGGTGGAGCCATCCATTGGTGTAGGGTTGTGGGTGTGGCGTTGTCAGCAGGGTTAGTTTCTTGACGACCTCTGCTGAGATGAGGTTCTTTTGGCTACTGCTATCAACGATGAAGTGCAGCAGGGTGTCTTTTACCCACACCCAAATTGCCATGTCTTTTGTTTGAGTTTCTACTCGATTTTGATGGCATATCAGTAGGTAGTTCCCAAGGACGAGATGTCTAGAAATTCCATTTCATTCTGGATGTATATATACAGAGCACCACGATACTTGAGCGCCAGATATCGCTCCAAATCTTTTATACCCAGCTTGGTGCGCAAGGTATGGAAGATATTTGTGAACCCTAGCACTGCTTGGTCTCTTTCTTGCCGCAGTGTGGTCCATTTGGTATACAAGTCGTCATAACTTTCAACAGGGTAGTATTGTTCCTTAATAGAATCTCTGAAGGATTCCCAGGTGGTTGCAACTGTAAATAATGAGGGTTCCTCTGTTTCCTTTTGCTCACAGAAAGTTTCCCACCAATATTTGACATGGGGAAAGACTTTGAGGAGTGCAAAAGAAATATTTTCTCTATTCGAAAAGTTATGGACAGAAAAATACCCTTCTAGTAGATTAAACCACTTGTCTACAACATATGTGTCTATCTGACCTTCAAATATAAGAATATCGAAGTTGATTTATACCTTGAAGGGGGTGGTGCCTCCGCTCGAGGAAGATGCGTCACCTATTGGTAGTCGCCGAAGGATTTGCACGAAATTATCCATCATCTCGTTCATCTGTTGCATGAGGGCTTCCTCAAGCAACATTTTGAAAGGATCTCCTGTCCCATCATCTTTATTTTCTCCTTCCATGAGAGGTCGCTTGGGCATGTGAGAGATTTTTCCTTCAAGAGAAACAAGCTCGAGACACAATTATTTGTACCATGACCTCGTTGGGGACATGCATTAAGACGACAAGGAGCAGACCACTCTGATACCACTAATCCAGATTTTATGAGCATAACGAAATGAATACAAATTACGAAAAGATGATTAACACAGAATAACAAAGATACAGTAAAAATGGTTTTCTATTCAATAAGGAAATAAGCTAAAACTGTAAAATGCAGTGGAAAACAGGCTTGCTTGAATGGTGGTGGCATATATCTGAGAAGAGATCTGACGGTTGCGCTCATTCACAAGAAGAAGATTACAATGAATCTTTGAAAACATTTTTACAATAAATAGGAATGTCAAAAACCCCAGACATCCAAAAACCTAACCCTAGGAGATGAAGCGGCAAAAGTCATGTGGGCCTTGTTTGGGTAAGTTAGTACATCAACTTCCCGGGGTCGTAACTTTTGCATACGATCTCCGTTTTAGGTGCACGATAGCCCATTGGAAAGGTATCATTGAGGAGATTCATTTTTGGGGCTCAATCAGAGCCTTTCGATATAATTGAGAATATCGATCCCGAAAAACCTTCATTTAGGCCTTCAAAATGGCCCCAGAAGTTAAAAGTTGTTAAAAATAATAAATTGCCAAAATTGCCAGAAAATTGTTTTGAGTGAGTTGGAAAAGGTGGGTGGCCACCGTTATCCACCTAGATCATTCTCCCTTCAAATATATGCATAATGACCATGCAACTTCTTCTGAATTGCGTTGAAATTGATAATACTGATATCAACCCCTTTTTTTCGGAAATTTCTTAGTTCAGAGATCTGCACAACCACAACGACCAAAGTTAAGACCGAGAATCCCTCCCTTCCTGAGATTTAAATGAAAATTGAAACAGAGTTGATTTAAATGAACATTGAAACATTTTTGTTAGATACAATTGCGTCGGCTTCTCGTAGGTTAAATTATCATATTTGCAAACATTTTAGGTTTTTCAATTATTTTTAGAATTGGTTTAAAAAAATTATGATTTCTAGGTTATTTGATCTATTATGATTTCGAAGTTATCTGATACATATTATTATTGTACAAAAAGTGTGAACCTATTGAATACATTTGAGGCACAAGCAAGATTACGTATAGGGAAGAAGGCTAACAGAGCAAACCATAATCATGACGAGGTAAGATATTCCTCTCTCTCTTTAAAATTTATGGAATTGATTTCCTTAGATTATGATTTCCAACATACGCATTGATTTAGGTTTTAGGTTTTTCATGCATGTGGGCCGATATTCCTTCAATGGTTGTTGTGCCTTCAGTGGTCGGCCCGCATGCATGCAACCAGTTTGATTGCATGGGGTGTGGTTTAGTATGATTTCATATTAGGTTTCAGAAAAATATATTAGCTATTGTGACTTTTAGTCCAAATAACTCTTGTATACCATACTCATTTGCTAGCATGCCATCTAGATTTGCAAGCACCAACATTTGTTTTCCATGGATGTCTATTTGCACAATTTAATATCAAACACCCCATCCCATCATTATGATTTTTATTTAACTATTTAATTTTTAGATTTTTTAATGTTTAATGTTTCAAGTATTTAACTAATTATTTTTTAAGTTTTTTAATGTTTAATGTTTCCAATTTTTTAATTTTTTATTTTATTGTTATAATTTTATTTCAATATTAATTATATTTTTTACATTTCAAAAATTAATGATGTCTTTCGACTTATATCAACCAGTTGCTAGCATGCCATCTAAATTTTTTGAAAGCTAATGTTTGTTTTCCATTAATGTTTGTTTTCCATGGATGTATGTTTTCCCAATTTACTACCAAACACCCCATCCGATCATTATGTTTTTTGTTTAACTGTTTAAATTTTAGGTTTTTTAATGTTTTAAATATTTCACTTTACTAAGATAGTCTTCTATCATTAACAATCCAAATCAACACACAATATACGCCTAGTTATATCATTTTTAGAATAAAAGACATTTCCAAATATAACATCGTTCTCCACGTCATAACTGTTAAAAAATATGAACGAGTAATGTGCTCACCTGGTTTGCCTTTTGCAAAGAAAAAGGAGGAGCGTTTTTCACAAGTCCATATTATGTAATGAGTTGTATATGGATATAGCTTTCACACATGCATATGCATGGCATTCTTATTTTTTTGAGGTCATAAGGCTAGCTTTAAAGTATTTGTGTAGAATTTTTAATGCTTGTTTGACCAGATGGAAATGTCCAGTCTATTGAAAGTGTGGTTGTCAAGGAATCTTTCCAGTCTAGAATGTATCGTTCTCACGAAATCGTTTTGATTAATTTTTTGTTTCAAGTAGGCAAACACCTATATGGGACAAATAGCTTTTCTCTAAGGAGTTAGAGTATAGATTTATATCATGCTTTTTATTACATAATTATTGAATGGATGGTGAGTAATACAATTCATAATGGGTACACAATTATTATAATAAGAGCTATTCCATCTTCAAGGTTTGTTATAAATGTTTTAAACCTTTCGATTTCAATTCAACGTAGTAGAATAGATATCTAATTGGTTTTTTCTCTTACAAAGACCGCCTTCTTTATTGCCAGCACAAACAACATTGAAACCATTATCATGTAACTTAAAAGTTGTAGAGTTTATTACTTAATGTAGTCAAATTTCAAATTGTTCAGGGACTAGTTGCTTTGCAACTATTTCCCTTGTTTAATAAACTTTTTTTTTTATTTGGTGGTTAAGGTTTTCTCATTCATTCCCAAGCTTTAGTAAAAACCATGTTTTCCTTAGTTATTTTTTTAGGATTTCTCAATTCAATAAAAGTTATTAACAAAATGAATGGTTCAAGACAAGATAAATCCATTTTTGATTTCTCCATTCAATAAACGTTATAAATCTAAATATTACGAATTGTTCAAGACAAAATAAATTTATTTGGGTGTTTTTAAGCAAGCTAAAGATACGTGGAAGAAATTGTAAAGGATGTAATGTATGTTTTGAGAAAGTCAAAGTAAATTTATTCATTGGTCATTTATTTTCTTAGGGAGAAGTGAATGTTTGGATTGTTATTAGTGTAAATGTGATTAGAATTGTTTTTTCAAATTTAAATGTTTAATTTGTATTCACCACGTTTTAGTGAAAAAAATATTTTTTTTTGTGTTTGGTAAGCTCTTGATTATCAATATTTATTTTAATTGTACTTAAATTTTAGAAAGCCCAACTTATTGTTCATATTGCACTATAAACATTTATTAAGATTCTTGCAATTGTGAGGGGTGGTAGGAGTGGAAGGGGTCATCTATGACCCCGTAGGAAATCATGTATTTGCTTATGCTTGGGGGTTGGGAATAACAACACATAATCAAGTGGAGACATATGCCCTTCTTCAAGGCATGTCTAATGTCAATAACTTGGGGATAAAGGAGTTGATAATTATCTCCAATTGGCCTCAGCCATCGCTTTACCATGTCAATAAGCTGAGCAGACACTCTCTTTACTATGTCCTGCAAGAAAACAATGGAAAGGTGGATACTTTTCCAGAGAATTCTTGAGCTTTCCTCAAGGAGATTTGAAAAAACTCCAGAGAATTCTTGAGCTTTCCTCAAGGAGACGAAAAATCTGAAGGGGTTAATATTTTCCACATCCCCTAAAAGAGCATCGATATTCATCAAGTGTGACATGTAGTGATCACATGGAATGCATTAAAGGAGTACAAGATTTAAGCAAATGAATTAAATACTCTCATCCCTAGCTCATTAGGAACACCACGATCCAAGTCATGGAGCTTCAATCATCACTAGAGTAACAAATCTTATCTAGAAGATGAACAAGAACTCTCTTTACCACGTCTTGCGAGAAAACTATGGAAAGGCGAACACTTTGTCCAGAGAAGTTTCAAGCTTGCCTCAAGGAGATTTGAAAAAATTAGTTGGGGGTTGGTATTTTCCACATCTCCTATGTTCACTACATGCATCTATATTCATCAAGAATGACATATAGCGATCACATGGATTTCATTAAATGTGCACATTATTTAAGCGAGTGAAGTAAATACTCGCATCCCCAACTCATTAGGAACACCATGAGCCAAGTCATGGAATGAACTTCTCTTATACCACCCACAATCATTCTTCAGTTGGAAGGTGGGATAAACTCTCTTGAGGCTTGGAAACTTCTAAGCGTTGGGGATCAAGCAGAGAGCAGAGCTTCAACCTTCTAGTCAACACATGGGAGAAACAACTGGAAAATCAAATAAAATCTATTTTCTCGGATGCAGAGTGACAACATTCAAAGACTTGAGTAAGCAACAGACCTATCAGGATTCCACCCTCAATCAAATATCAATTTATAAATGTTTCTTTGTTTTGGGGATGGATATTATGGAAATACAATACAATCCCCTTTGCATGGGGTGTCATTTACTATGAGGTATGTAGTCTTGGCATCTCGACTTGAGATTTGGCCTTGTAGGCTTTGTCCATCTGTTTGTATTCCCCAAAAATTGCATATTGGTTTTTTGTGGGGTGTTAGATATTGTAGGGTTTGTAGTGTTGGCATCTCAACCTAGGTTTTATCTTTGTATGGTTATGAAGTTATAATTCAGCCTTGGAGGCTCTGTCTCTCTGTTTTTATTCCCAAAAAATTATGGATTGGTTCTTTGCAGGGCAAGTTAAATCTATTATGGGAGATTTATGGAAACATACTTCATAGTACCCTTGTTCACCAATTTCTTTGCTTACTTTCCTAGGCATCTCGTAGAGTGAAGATCTCGCCACAATTGTTTGTTGGATTTTAAAATGAGACTTGGAATGGGAAGGAGGTGGTTCTCCTCTGGGCCCGATAATAAGCTTAATTTATACTATTTTGTACCTTTTCCCTATTTTATTCTAATTTGGAGCTGTGCCTCGGGCTTCCTATCTTTTTCACACCTTCCAATAGCGAAAGGGGACTTTTAGCCCCACTTTGGACACACAGGTTAATATAAGTTATAGTGGTGCAAGGAGTGCACATCCCTGGACCTAAAGAGTCACGGAACCAAGAGAATCTGAAGACATCCATAGGAAACTGTAGAGGCATGAAGAACACTTGCAAAATAATTGCATTACAATGAGAACACTCTCAGATTTTATCCATAACTTGGAAGCACAATGACATGATTAGTTTTGCAAGATAATGGGCATCCTTGAATAACACGGGTATTGTTTTTAGGTATTGAAATGGATTGCTACAAAACGAAGCAAGTTGTTGGTTAGATAAGTGAGGAGCATACTTTTAGATAATCGCAGGGTCCAATAGACACCAGGAAAGGTAGATGATAGAGACAAAGAAGAAGACTTTGGACAACAATTCAAAGAGACAAAAGGAACAAGCCATAATATCACTTAGCCTAAGGAAAACATCTAGTATCAAATTATCATACATGTTATCACAAATCTAATTTGTATTTTAATTTTTATAGACTTTATACTAGTCATGTTAGTACTCTTACAACTAAAGTGGGAAGGAAATATTTACATAATAGTGGGGGGGGCTATAAGAATTCCCTTGCTGAGGAAATTCTCTCTTTGAAACAACATACTTACTTTTCTGTAACTTTTTTCCATTTTTTGGCCACCCATTAATATATATATTTCCCATTCTCGGTTTAAAAAAAAGATTCTTGCAATTGTCTTTAGAGAGTGCACAAGCCAAGCAAAGGTTTTCCCCCATGGAGAATCTGCAACCCATGTCCCTAGTGCTTTGGAAAGAGTTAAAACCCACTCAAAAACAAACAAACAAGGCCTCTATTGGATGCATCGTTAGTTTCACATGATTCATCACCATACAATAGTATGGGGGTGCTATATACCAAGTGTTATTTTTACCGTGGAAGGTTGCCAATTAACAATTTCGATTAATGAATTTTGTTGAATGCAACACTTGACGAAATTTACATGGGTAGGTCAACTTCATGAATCAGGACCTTGGAAGCCAAGCAAGGACTAGCATTCCATATCCTGGCTATGAAAAAAAAAATACATGCATTAGTTAGCATGTATTTTTTTTCTACTCATGGTTTTGACTTCTTCCCCATGAGAAATTCAGGGTGAAAAGCCACCAAAGGTATTGACAAAAATGTTCTTAGGGAAAAACAATGGAGGAAAACCCTTGAGGGAGGATTCCCTAGCTAGTGTAATACCATTGTAGTGAATCCAATGTAATTGATAGTTCATTATTCCAAGCCTCGACTTGGTTTTAATTGCAAGTTACAAATTGGGATAAAAGGTCATAAGGAACATAGGCCAAAATGCTCTGAGGGTAGAAAAATCACAAGAAGTGGCACAACTACATACCATTAGCTTCATCAAGTGTATTTATGGTCATATGCCTATTTTCCCTATGATATATTCTAATGTTGAAAAAGGGGAAAGGAAGATCAAATAAGTATAACAACCCCCTAATTTTATTGAGTTCTTAATTAAACGTAATAACTATACAAAGAACTCTTATTTTTTATTATGGAAACCTTTCATCTACTATTTATTTGAATTTAGATCACTGGCTTAGTCATGGAAGAAACCTTTCATCTACTATTTACTTGAATTTAGATTATTGGCTTAGGCATGGAAGAAACCTTGAGATGTGCTCTAAGTAACCTATAAGACCTCGTATCTTAGTACAAGATGGCGAGCTCGATTGGGTGTTGTACATGAGTTTGATTTAGTGGAATTCTTCTTTTCCTAATTTGAAAAAGTTCGATGATCTTCGATAGAGATTTTTGTAGCCCAATCCAAACTTTATATCATATAAATTTAATTCACATTTTCATTTAAATGGAGAAAAGAGGAAAGAAATTCCTCTTAAAATGTAGCTGTGTTGAATTTGATTCAACATAATAATGTTTATCTAATAAAATTCCTATGTTATTGTAAATGCTAAGTAAACAATTTTCTTCATCATTAAATAAATCTGTAATTCAACTAAATATTTGAATTTTTTTCTTTGTATATTTAAGTATTATAATACATCTCAAATAAAAATAGAAATATGAAAAATAAAAACAAATGTTCTCTATATTTGATATCAAAACCCAGTATATAATGGAAATTTAAATTCTATTATGAATTTAAATAAAAATATTAAGCAAATTAATCAATTTTAAGTAAAAATATAAACATAATATATTTTACTCTAATAATCTCCATCCCCATTTTTCTTCATCATTAAATAACTTGTAATTCAATCATAAATATTTGACCTCTTTTCGTTTTACATAATACATTCCAAATTAAAATGTTAAGGAACACAAATAAATGTCCTCTCATTTGTGCATCAAAACATAGTTTGATCATAACTACTAAGGAATTAAATAAAATGGAAAGAAAAGTTATCACTCTAGTTAAACAACGTTGAATGCTAAAGAAATTTCATCTCCAAGAAAATGGCTTGAAATTATTTTAATGAATAAATAAAATATGAAGAGTTTAGTTTTGTATTTTCAAGTAAAATTAAAATTATTTTACTTGATTATTAAGAGGCTTCAGATTTTTTAATGTATGGAAACAAGACCCAGTTTGATCTTTTGGAGGTAAGGAAACAAGACATCTTTACATTTGGCATGAGGAAAAGCTCCAACTCTTTACGTACAACAGTTTACTTTGAGCAAATCGGGTTTTCCGGAATAACAATTTAATGAGTCATAGTAAGATTTTAGATGGCATCGATCTCATCCTGTCATTGATCACTTTCGTACTGTTGCATCTGTTTGTATAGTTAAGATTTAAGGCTCCGTATTCATGGAACCGAAGTCTGGCTAAACACTGATGGAGATCATCTTATCCTTGGGAGGGTTTGAATCGCTATTTCCATAATAAGCATGAAACCATTACACTCCAGGAACAGTGTGCTAACACATAACTAGAAAATCATTTACAAACACAAATACAAGTCCTTTAATTACATAGGGAAAGCGGATAATGGAAATTACCGGAATGACGCAAGTATATTGAAAGAATTTCTATCATTATTGAAACGTCAATTAGAGATGTTGTATGGACCAGATATACAAAAATGATATGCAGTCCAACTCACTTCTGTGAAACCTTTACTCATCATATTGTTCATATTTTTAGCAGGGAGAGGGCAGGGTGATGGCTGGCAGAATAATTACAGATACAACCGTCAGTAACTTTTATAGATATGTTTATATGCCAAAATGGATGTATCTAATCAATCAAAGGGTGAGTAAAATGCACCACATGACAAACGGGTGGTAGAGAAATGTCCATAAAATATGAGCATAAAGAGTGCCCAGATCTTGCCATAATAAATCGCAAAAAAAAATGTAATAAATAAGAGTTGTAATTGAAAACAATGTTACCCAGTTGCTATGTGTGTTTTTAGTCCATGCCTTATAGAGGGACTATAATTTTTGGTCATGAGTCAAAATTCTTCGATCTTTTATTATTTCGCCACACATTTAAGTTTTGAGGGCATTTCAGGGAATTTTATATTAATGGGATTTATTTTTAAAGACAATTCTTTTTAATTTTAAATTTAAAGAATTAAAATTTTCATTGGATGAACGTGATTTTATTGCCCTAATGTATGCTATTTTATTTTCTCCATTGTGAGATTTAAAAAATGAGGTTTTGACAATGTTGCAATCAAAGCTCTAATAAACTAGAACCTTATACTTCATTACTTGTTGATCACCTCACTTCCTCCCCACTGCCCTATAGTCGATAACACTCCCACCATTGCTACCTCTACCACCCCACCCCTACCAACTCCATTTCCATCACCATTGCCATCCACTATGAACTGCCTAACTGTATTAAATGACAAGAATAGGGATTTAAATCGGCACATGCATTGTTCCATTACACAAATATAGTTTAAAACGGGAATGAGAGTCTGATCATCCACATTTTGAATTTGTTGAAACCTGTGTCTCTTTTGTGTTTTGTGGGCTAGCTCCGCCAGGTTCCTGGGCAACCTGATCCAAAAGCAGCCTGCATGATATTGTTGTTTTTCAAGCGTTTTGTAAGAACATAGGTATGGAATGTCTCTATCTCTCTAAAATTTATGCATTGTTCTATTACTCTGCAAATTGTCGTAAAACTAACTGAAGAAAATATTTTCTCTGTAGTGTTGAATGTGCATAGGTCATAGCAACAATTTTGGCTTTCTTAGTCATGTGATAATTCATGAATCTCCTTTACATAAACCAGCCAAGCAACATCTTAACCCACGAAGGATAGCGCTCAGTCTTTTCTTCATTGGACCACATGGGATTTTGACTCAGGCTTCAGGATACTAAGGCTAGGGAGGTCACCAACCAAACTCCTTAGATAAATATATCAAACAAATAAGATCTTGATCGGGACCCTTTGTGAATTCCGAAGAGACTAAAAGGTGAATAATTTAAATGGATGTCTTAAATATTCCCCTCTTAGGTCGCATCTTAGGGATTTGTCCTCTGTCCCTATATTTTCCTTCACCGGGATCCAGAGGATCTCAAAGGGCCACCCACCTATTCCAATTGGTCTATTAAACATTCTTTGGCAATTCTACTACTTTTAGTGTGTTTCGGTCCCAAACTTCGTGTGGCCATTTTGAGGGACTAAACGCCTTTTCAAGGATCGAGCACCCTCAATAATACCCAATATTTGATTGGAGCTCCCAAAATTAATCTCAAAGAATACCTTCCAATGAGCTTTATCATGTAATTCTTAAATGGAGATTGTACACAAAAGTTATGGACCCCGGAAGTTGATATACTAACTTACACAAACATGGCCCACATGAATCCTTTGGGTGTCTCTATCCTTAGGTTAGGGTTTTGGATGTCTAGGGCTTTGGAATTCATGTCATTGTAAAAATTCCTTCAGAAAGCTCCCTTAATATCATTGGTACTCCATTTTCTTCAGAATGAGCAGTAGCCGGCCACATCTCTTCCTCGCAGATAAGCTACTGTTTACTTCTAACAAGCTTCTACCATTTCCATGTTGTTCAAAGATATTTCCATTTAATAGAAGTCAAATTCTACTATATCTCATATTGTTCACTGTAACTCTCATGGTTACTTCTTAGTTTTGCCTCATAACCAATCATTGGCATTAGAGTGGTCTGCTTCCTTTGCCGCTTTTTAGACATGTTCCCCATAGTCGTGGTATAGAGAGTTGGGTATCGTAGATTGTTTTCTTGAGTATAACGCTTCCTCGCATTTCAAAGAAACCATCCATATTAAAATAAAGACGACGTACACTCTAGATCCTTTCAAAAATGTTGCTCGAGGAATCCCTTTGAGCCATAGAGGATGAGGATGATGGACATCGTTGAACAACTCTTCACCTGACGCCGACAAGGACACATCCATTCTCAAGTGGGGTACTCTTCAAGGCAGGTAGATATCAATTTTGATATTCCTATATCGAAGGTCAAATAGATGCAAATGCCTTTTAGATAAATGGTTAAACCTTCTAGAAGGGTATTTTTCATTCCAAAATTTTTTCGATAGGGAAAAATACTATGCATTTTGTGCTCCTCGCCATCTCCCATGTCAAATATTGGTGGGAGACTTTACGTGAGAAAAAGGAAACAGAGAGATCTGGCTATCATTTGCAGCTGTAACTCCACTCTTTGGGTTCCTTTAGACGGCATTGAGGAACAATACTTCACCGCTGAATTTATGACGACTTGCATACAAGATGGACCATCATGTGGAAAGAGAAGAGTCAAATAGTGTCATAGTTCACTAATGTCTTCCATACCTTGCACACCAAGTCAGGTATCAAACATTCTGAGAGACATCTAGTACCGCATCGCAACGGTCTGCATATATACATCAAGACCGAAATGGAATTCTTTGACATCTCATCCTTGGGTGCAACTATCAATATTAATAAAATCGAAAGGTAAGCTTAAACAAAGACAACAATTAACTGGGAACCCTCTTTACAGCGTATGTGGAAAGGGTGTCTCTAACACATAGAACAAAGGATGTGAAAGCAAATATGGGAAATACCTACAGGAAAAGACCTCTATAACGGCTATTTTAAGCATCAGAAAAATATTCCAAAAATCCGCTTATAGCGGATGATACTAGCAGAGTTGAGCAGGAGGATGTTTTAGTGGATGTTTGTACACTGGTGTTTTTATAAGTACATAACACTAATCAGTGTGTTTTCACAACAGCGATCACCCCTTCAAACTAGTGCACCGTAGGTAGTTATTTCAAATAAAGAAATAGCCATTATGTGGTGCACCTTACGGAAATAATACCGATTAATCACCGAGAAATAATGAAGCAATCAATAACGCTCTTTTAAAATCTATATACAACGTAACACTATTAGAAGCACCGGCGCTTATTAGTAGAGCAATAAATGTCATATTAAATAAAAACATTTTATGCAACAATGTAGGATTGTGTCAAAACATATATACCGATGCACTCCATTATATCATGGCGACGGCAAGGCGCATCTTCAAAGCAATCTACCATCAGCACCGCGGTTAGGATAATTCCGCAACTTAGGCTAGATCTATAAACCCAAGCGCATTGGGCCATCTATTCACTGTGTCATGATTAAACAAAATTCGCATCTATTAGTTCAGCTGCAAAATGTATGGTGGTGCACCGTGGAGTAGTATACACACCGCGTCACCCAAAACATTACTACACCATCCAGGTGGTTTTTTTAAATATATAAATGGTGTGATCATTAAACATGTATGGTCCGGTGTGGTTGTGCATCGGGCGCACCAGAACATGGTGGTTTTATTAAAAACATTTACCAATACGAAAAAAACATTTTACCATTTCAAAGGTCGAGCTCCAAATCACTGCAAAACTCGCCTATCCAAGCACCCTTTCACGCTGTTTTCCTTTCATATGTTGCTCCGCATGAATTTCTAATTTTTCCAAATGGTGGGAAAATTTAGATTTTTTGAGTACGCCACAACCATGCCTTCCCGATGAAAAAATGTCCAGGTAATATATTTTCTTCTTTATAACTATTGAAGTTTTCTACCATATTAAAATTTGAAATTGGAGTGGAAATTTTAAGTGTTAAAAACTATATGGTGCATTCGAGGTTTCCTCGGAATTAGTTGACCCTCAGACGGGCAAGTGCGATATGTAAATTCATAGGCTTAATTCATGTACATACGGTTACATTTATTTCAGGGTGCATTGGTAATCATAAACGACAAGACGTGCATGATAAGCTCTTAATGACGAACGTAAGAAAAATCATATAACCGTGGGCGGTGCGCTTGGCATAAAACAGACGCACCGGATGTTAAAGTATATAACGATCCTTCATGAAATATATTTTACGAGTGCATTGGTAAACGTAGCATCGTTACGCCTATGTTTACCAAATGCATCGTCGAGAAATGTAAGATTGTGTTGTTGTGCACCCAATAATTGTTTTGGTGGCACTGTGCATGGTGTGATATGATCGACCAGAATGCACCTTAATAAGTTCCATACTTGAAAATTTGTTAGAGTTTATGTGATGGTGAGACTATGTTAGTTACACGCACCGGTGTGTGTAGGGAACTTATATGCACCGCGTGCTTTTGCTAATTTTAAATAATTGCCACCGGGCTTAATATTTTAATTTGTTTTTAGTTTAAGCGTGTGTATGATAAAAGTAATGCACCAGAGCATATGTGTTGTAGTGCCCGTAGGGTATTGTTTTCCAAATGTACCACATAACAATAATAGAACATATCTTTGCGTTGTTTACACCGACGCATCACCACGGTGCTCATAATATTTATACGATCATTGATTTTACGCGGATAATTTTGGCAATAATCAAGTTAATGCAATTATCTTCATTTTGAAGGAAGTTATTTTTCCATTTATAAATAAATTTACCATTCATTAGATATTTTTAATGTTTTATGTAAGGATGAGGATGATGTGTTTTATATGTTAATCATGTAGACATGGAATTAAAGAGAGAAGTAGTAACAATAGGGAGTGGGGCAAGGGACCTATACAATGTTGTAATCGGAATGGGAGGGCTAAGGAGAGGGAGAGAGATTTGTAGCCTCTCCCTATTACTACATCAACTCATGCTCTCTTGAGGGATGTGGGCTCTTTAAGTACTATGAGGAGGCTATATTCCTTAAGGGAAACTCTAGGTTGTTGATGCATCTGATCCATCGATGGGACGTCCATTAATAGGATTTCCGTGTGGGTCCATATCAGTGGTACCATTCCACTGAGGAGGATATTTAATTTATCACTGGCTATCCAGAGGGAGGATTTTCCCCAGTTCCCTGCTGTCCTGTGAGGTGCTGTCACCGAGTCGTCCCATGTACTCTCAACGATTTATTGGGGTTGAGGTATTATCTCCAACTAATTTTCAGGTGTTTGGTGGATAGTTGAAAATCGCCTCTTTTGGTGCATAGGAGGTTAGGTGCATTTCATTGTTAGTGATGACCATAAAAAACTTTACCAGTGATGGGCATCACATTATTTACGCTCTTTTGTATTGTGTTGATTCGTTGGTACAAAGGCCATGGTTTATTAGATGGTCTTCCATTTTTTTTTGCGGCAGTTTTTTATAGCGCTAGACAGATGTCGTATTATGATACATGGGAGGTCAAATTTCCCATTTGCCCTATGCATAGTTGTTTTGGGTTTATCTTTTGACAAGCTCTTAGACAAGGCCGACTTTGTCCTCACAAATTCCTACGCCGAGGACTCATGTGTAGATGTGCATGTGTGGGGAGATGATGCCCAAGAGGGGCCGTAAGGAGTTTTCACCTCGCTCTGCCTGCATCGCCATCTAGCTGGCCAGGCGCTAAGTAACGGATCACATGCTCGGCCATGGTGTCGTCCTTATTAATGGAGTCTTCTGATCATGAGGATGTCCCAACATCCTCTTCATAGAATATTATTCACTAGATGATAGAGGTAATATTAGTGTTCTTTGTTTAAATTAATATAGTTTAAATATTATATGTTTATTTATATATCAGGGAATAAAATTCAATTATACCGTGCTATTTTAACTTTTTGGTTTTATTAAATTGTTTAATGAATTAACTGCGTAATTATTGCTCTGTACTATACATTTTTCAGATATTGGCACTTTAATTAGGGACATTCCTCCTCCCCAATAGATGACGATGAGGAGATGATTCTCGTGCCACAACGGGTCGGTCCTTGGGTGTATATACTTCATGTGCGCCATAGGTCCGGTACTCATATCTGTGCTGGTTGGGAGACCAATCTATGTACTTTGACCGAGGTGGAAGCTCCACCTCTCACCATGAGACATCAGGGTAGATCCTACACTCTTGTAGCTTTGGAAGGAGATATCGCATGATTTTATACTCTTGCGTGTCATATCGTCGGATATTCCAAGTTACTATCAACGAGGAGGGCTCCCAATGATAGGCAAAACTATTCTTCTGGTATGACCTGTTTGTCCAATACCCCATCGATTGATGAGGGTGGCCATGATCATCCTTTTCCACATCCTCCTCATCCTTTTTCACCTCACCTAGATCATGAGGAGCCAACACATATTCCCCATCCTCCTCTTTCAATCTCACTTAGATGAGCATGCCAAACGTATTCCTCATCCTCTCACCTCACCTAGATGAGCGTATATGACTCCATTCATCATCCATCATCTTCAACTATAGAACATGCCTCCACTACTATTGTATATACACAAAGTATGCCATCGGTTGGACCAGATACGTTATAGAAATTATTTGACTTGTCCATGATATATATATATATATATATATATATATATATATATATATATGGTGTTTTTTTTCTATTGATCACATTGATGATGTACTTAATTTATATGTTGATTTGATGTATATTGTTAGGTCACGTTAGTTTTGATGTTAAATGTGCTTGATAGGATGTGTGTATGTTATAACATTGTTCATTAGATATGCATTTTCCTTCTTGTGGATCATGATGATATACTTAATTAATTTATATGTTGATATTGACGTGTATATTGTTAGGTCATGTTAAATATGTTTAATGTTAAATGTGCTTGATAGATGTGTATGTTAAATGATGCTTTGTTAGATGTGTGCGATGATGATGTTAGGAAATTCTTTTGTTTTGTTAGATGTGATCACAATGATGACGCCCTCATAAATTATTAGATATGTGTGCTAGCTTATTAATCGATGTTTATATGTTCTAGATGTATATATAATTAGATGGTGTTAGCTTTCAAATATAAATATGTATTTTAGATATTGCTTATGTTTGTTATAAGATGGTTATCATCATCATGTTTATTTTATAAATTAAAAGTTCACATTGTTGAAACTATAATTATAAAATCAAAACTATAATTGCATAGATAGTTCATTATACATATTCATTCTAACTCCATTTTTTTTTTTCAAAAAACAAATTATATATGAATAAATATTATTTCCTTCCATTGTACTAATTACTCTTTGAATAGACTCTTCTACACTAAAAAATTGTTATTATAAAAATTATGATCTCCAATGATAATCATTCTATTGATTTCCTAGTACCTATGGATGCAAATCTTCCTATTGTTATTTTTGTCATTATTTCTCAGTTAGATTGTTATCAAATTTTTAAAATATTACTTCATTAATTGTGGTTTTTCTCAACATTGGGGGCATAATTTCATAAATATTTTCAAAAGCAATGATAAAGTATGTAAACTAGCAAACACTATTTTAGTTAAACCAAATTATCACAAAAATCATGTTATAAATCATGTATGGTGTAAGAAAATATGCCATACAACATAAAACTCCTCTCTCTTGCGATGGGTCTTGATACATCATATACATGTATTCATCTCTATAATTCCTTCCAATTCATCTAAGTACCAATGGTTGTGGTGGTAGACATCCATATTTTTCACTTGTCTTACTTCTATTAGGGACTATAAGAGCCAACATAGATGTTCATTCTTTCATGGAAAACCATGGGGATATTGTTATTGATCACTCTCATTGGCCAAACAAAATAGTTGGTGTTTTTGAGAGAATATGGGTTCATGCCACCCATTGCTATGCTGAGTCATAGAATTTGTTCTTCATCCTTGAATTTTTCTAGCCATGCATTCTATATATGCTTCATGGATATTGAATCAATTGGGATTCACATAACTCCCGAATTACTTTTGTGCGAGGCATGCCATCCCTTCAATATAGATAATTTTGCAATGAAAGAGCCTTTGAATCCTTTGGGATTATAGGCATGTCCCTCAATATCTTATAAGGAGGACTGTGTGATTTACAATTTTTATTTGATTTATGGTACCTTGTCATGCCTAAATTCTCTAGATTCTATCTTTGTCTGCATATTCTTTTCTATATAGAATACAACCATTCAAACATGCATGATATGATATACTCAACATCTAACATTTTCAACAACTGCTTTTCCTCTTCACAACTATCGAACAAGACATTATCACTTGGAAGTATCCCATTTGAATATCCTACAGTTAGTGGAAAATATAATTAATGTACAAGGTCATTTAACGCTTATAAAAGAAACCATTTATAATGTTGATTGTACTATGACAAGATTTCACAAAATTAATAAGAGACGCTTGTTGGTCAATTACCTCAATATTCTCAAGAAACACCGCTTGACATGCCAAACTTTGGTTCTTACGCTGTAAATTGTTAATAAGGTCCTATGTAAGTTGCGGTAGACTTTTGATCTAGCACTAGTTCCAGTGAGGGTGTCAAAGAAACTTTTATCCTTTGAAAACGGTATCATTGATATGAGCATCATCCCCTAGCTCATCATTCTAGAATGCATCCCCATTGTTCCATGGCAAACTATATTCAAGTAATCATTCATACCAACCTAGTTTTTATTGTCTCCATTGCCAACAAGAACTACTATTGTTGTAGTAATTCCTAATTGGTGAATCCTCGATGTAGTGAGAATTGAATAGGTGGTTGATTCAACCATTCTCTATATGCTTCCTATATGAGTTGTGCTTACTGCATCCTTCTCTAGGTTTGACATTGTTGTGGGGTGCAACGCAAGATGGTGGTAGGTAGGTCTCTCATCATCAAAATAATCCTAATTTCAAAAATATTGAATATTACTACATTGATGATATTAGTGTTACCAATTCAATAATTTGTTTGTTCAAGTTACATTATACCAAAAAATTATTACCATCACTGACCTAGGATTGTGGTTGGAAGATGGAATGTCATAATTGGTAGGTTAAAGCAACTATCAATTTTCATCTACCAACTTCTTGCAGGTTGTTTCTCCTGATAAGACCTTCCCAACGCTTTTGAACCGGTATTGGAATATTTTCTACATTTGAACTCGATTATGAATCAAGATTATGCAAATTTGGATATATTTTTATTCAGATTGACATGGATAAAAAAAAAAAACTTCCAATGAGATAATCAAACATAAATAAAATAAGTTAAACTTGGAAAGGGAGAACTCCATCGCATGGACTTTGAACAATATGGAATGGATTGGAATTTTAAGAATTGGCCATTTGAGCATATAATAAGATTTTCTCCTTGCATTTCAACAAAATTAGCAATAAATTTTCCAATATATATCTAAAATAAATTCCCTTTGCGACCATACCACAAGCTAAGTTTGAATATAGTTTTGAAACCAAATTTTAAGAATAAGGCGACATAAAACGCAAAATGTATACTGAAGTATTGCAAGTCATGTGAATTCATCCTATAAAATAATTCGAGATGAATATACTATTTTTATGTGAAAGAGAAGTTAAATGCATCCCAATGAATTTATAAACCACAAACGATCAAAGTATATATTAGCAATAAGCACCGGCAGTAAATTGAAAAATCAACCACACCGTGGTTCAAGATTTTGTTAATAAAACCAATTATATGTCTCCACAGGTCAAATAATGCGACGCAACAATGCATAATGCATTAGTGTCATCGGTGTGCCTTACATAAATGCACTATCGTACAAAAAAGGAAAAAAAAATGTCGATGTTCTCATTTAAACAACACAAAAATGTTGTCAAGCATGATTTTAATTTTTTAATTTTCCTCTACTCCAAGGTGTAATTTTATATTGTTTTTTCTTTTATGAATGCTTCTAATTTTTGCTATTTTTTTGTTTTCTACTCTAGTCATCATGATGTCTTCTATATATATCGAATCGTTGTAATTACAATATTTAAAAAAGAAATTAAACTGTTTAGTGCTTTTTTTATGAACTCCGCACTACTGCTTTGTATATAAAAAGTGCATCGGGTTACAATGATTTTTGCTTTCGAAAATTATGATTTATTTATAAACATTTAATAATTCTCCATTGAATGGTACATGTTGTATATTAATAAAAAAGGAGTGAGAAGAGTCTTGGCCAAGAAAATTTCATCGCATTACTGTAAAGAATGACACGTCCAAAACAAAAAAGGCGTGTTCTCCTCAGAAATTCTATATAAAATTAATATGATTGAACTATATGTAAGTTTAAATAAAATGTATTGGTTAGTGTGTGTCATGCAGGACCAAAATTCGAGGGAAGCTCGATAAGATTATTTGCGATCTAAGTGTAGAAGAGCATAAAAGCTTGATGGAAAATCGCAGAGGGATGAATCGTGAATGAAAATATTGAATTCAATTGATTTTTTTTAATTTTCATTAATAATATACTTAGGAATATTAGATGACATGTTTCAAAAAATCTATTAATTCACATATGTTTAATGTCTCTACATGAACCACAACAACCATAGAACAACAAAGGTCAACATAACAAAACAAAAATTAATCAATAAGTAGAAGATGTAAATGGGATGATGAATTGTTTCCTTTAGCTCATCCTGGAGTTGTGTTAATGACTAAATCCAAAGGGGAGAAAAAACTTTCTACAAGCATAACTAAGGAGGGATATAGTGGAATGAATGTATAGACGCATTTTTCACTTACAATATAGAAATCTATCCAATGATTCCAAGAACCAGTTATATTTAAACTATATAAAGCATTTTGCATCAATGGTCAATGAGACTTGTGAGACTTGTAATAGAAAAAAACATAATATTAATATTATATATATATATATATATATATATATATATATATATATATATATATATATATATATATATTACAAATTATTCATTGATTAATATCAATTTTATGATATTTAGTTTTCATATATCAATATAAAAATACTTTATTGTCATGTTATTTTTTCAGGAAAATTATGAAAATCCCAGAGGACCAACGAGCTAATATACAAAATATGCTAGTAGGAATGTCCAAAAAAGTGTACAAGGAAATGGTCCAAGAATTGGACACAATTACATAGCAGGAGGAGCTATCTCAACAACAACGTGCTTCAAATGTATGTAATCATTGAATTTTTCTATTAGGTACAAATAATTAATTATACATTAAATATTAATTTTCAAATATTCTCTTACAAAAACAAAAAGAAAATGGAACTCATTCTGTACAAAAAACTAGACGAAAAGGAAGAAAAGGGTCGATAACAAAGTTCACGAGTAATTGTTGTTTCCTTATAACAACTTATGTTTTTTTTTTGTATATTTTATGTTGTTTTACAACAACCATCCTTGAATGTATTCAAACAAGTGCTAACATACAAAGAAGAGCCATCATAAAAATTGATTGACATTGGGTTAATAAAGGGTTGTTAGTATATGTTGGCATATCAAAAACTAATTGTAGAATTTGTAAGTATAATCTATGTTGTTTTACTTCCATCATTTTATAATTAATGAAACAAAAATAATACTTTATGTTAAATCTATGATTTATTATGGGGTATAAAACTTGTAGGAAACAAAGTTTGGAGTTGAGACAACAGAAGAATTGTTGAAACAAGGCATGCGATTTGAATTTGAAAATATGTATATGATTCAAGAGTCACTTCTTTCTTTGGAGGTACGTCGCTTTTCAATTTACATTCATGTATATTATTTATTTCAGTTTTCATTATTCTCACCAATGTATATAGACTCATTACAGTTTATTTTTATGTTTGTAGATGGAACTTCAAGAAGAAAAAAATAATCGAGACAATCAGCCAAACATTCAACTAAATAACCTAAGGCATGGAAGTAGCTCGAGCACTAACAACAATTCCAATGAAGAATGATGACCAATATATTTGGATAACAATGCAAGATGCAATTGTATTTTTTTGAAATAATTGTCTGTGAAAATTAGACATTTTTGTTTAATGTAATGGACATAGTGTCCCAATTGAAAGATAGGGGATTATCGATAAGTGTTCCATTTTGTATGACAAACACCCTCTTATTCATATAATAAAATATGTTTTAATTTATTCTATTGCATTGTCCAATGTTGTTATGAAATGTTACATCGTTGATTAAATATATGGATGACTAAATATTATAATGAAGAAATGTAAAATCTGATGATATAACAAATTAATCAAAATGTCATATCCAAATTCACTAATCAAAATATAAAATATATGTAATTTTTTTGATAAATAATGGAATTAAAAACATAACAATAATTGCACTATCATATGTCGATGTTTCTTGGTGTATTTTAATTATTAATCTCATCGGTACATTTAATATTAAAGCTCACTGGTGCGTTTCATATGAGATTTGCACCAGTGATTTTATATAATCAATTAACACTGGTTTCAATATTAATTTAATACCACAAAATTATATTAAAAATGTGGCCATCGATGAGTTAATCTTATATTAAGCACCAGTACATATGTGTTATTGATACACACTGATGTTATTGTGTTATTGATAAGAACCATGGCTTGTTTGTTATTGAAAAGCACCAGTGCTTTCGATTTTTAATGCACTGGGGCATTTTTCTCTATAACGCACTGATGCATATTATTTTATACAACATTAGTGTCTTCTTATTAATAACGCACTAGTACATTCTATGAAGAAATCTCCGGTGCTTAATTATTTTTAACTCTTCCAGTGTGTTTTGATGTTAAATCCCCAGTGCTTATAAGACAAATGCCCTGGTGCTTAAATATTTTACTGCTCCGGTGCTTTCATATTTTACTTCCCCGATGATGTAGGTGTATGTACACACCGATGCTTGTGCCTTATACAAATGCACCTATTTGTAAACATCCGCTAACATCTCCAACCGCCGATATTTTTTTAGTTATAATCAACTTCCGTTATAGTATCCGCAAAAACATCAGCTATCGATAACAGATGTTGCAGCGAAGGTTTTTTTGACAATTGTTTCCAATTTTTTAACACTAGAAACCTCCGCTAAAAGGTCTTTTCCTTGTAGTGGAAACCTCATGACATCCAATCCAAGATGCAAGCAAAGAAGGACAATGAAAATATGAATAAAGATACTGGGAAGTGGTGCGACTTCCATAAGAGCCCCTGACATAACATTGTTGATTGCCGCTCAAAGCAGTCATTGGTGGCTAAGGTAAAAGCCTCTAAATCAGATGTGGGTTTCGACTCTGAGTCAAAACCAGAAAAGGGGAGACAGATCATTGACACATAATCCAGTGCCACCATTTCTACCACCAAGATCCAACCTGGTGAACCTGATGAGACATAGGAAGGTGAGCACCTATTTCATTCACAAATGTGGGTGAAAGGAACTCCATTGCACTTAATCATTGGTAGCGGTAGCCAAAAGAACCTCATCTGAGCAGAGGTCATCAAGTAGCTAGCCCTACTAACAACATTGCACCCGCAGCCCTACACCATCAGATGACTCTCTCAAGGAAGTGATCTATACATCAACCAAAAGTTTCGTCTGTTGTACGACATCAAGCCATTCAAAGATGAGGTATTATGTGATGTTGCTCTGTTTGAAGTTTGTGATGTTATTTTGGGCCAACCTTATTTATGGAAACATCATGTTGTATATGAGTCTAAACCTCGCATGGTCATTATTACTTTGAACACGAAAGTGTACAGGATACCTGAGGTAGTCCCACCTAGTGCTATTTCCTTTATCTTTTCCAAGCAATGCCAAAAGGTCATTTCTCAGACCGAGAATTTTTTCGTCTTCATGATTCGCTCTCAGAGTGAGTGAAAGGTTGCAACCATATCCATGGCCTCCACAGATGACCTCTCCATGCAGCAAAATCAAGTGGATAAAGTCATTGAATAATACAAAGACATATTGTCATCACCTACTGGGGTACCCCTACATTGTCAGGTCAAGCATCCCCTTGATCTGACCCCCAATGCACCGCTACCCAATGGGTCAGTCTATCATTGCTCTCTACTAGAAAATGAGGAGATCAAGTGTCATATCTAAGAAATGTTCCACAAGGGGAGCATCTGACCCAACTCATCACCTTGTGGAAGCCCAATCATGATGGTGCAGAAGAAAGACGGGACCTGGCGACTCTGCATTGATTACCAGGCTCTAAATAAAATCACAGTCAGGAACCAGTACCTATTATGTGAGTCGATGATCTCCTTGATCAATTCAAGGGGGTAAAATACTTCAGTAAGATTGATCTGAAGTCTGGATACCATAAGGTCTCAATAAAGAAGACAAATGTATGGAAAACTTCCTTCAAGTCAAAAGAAGGTCTTTTTGAATGGCTGGTCATGCCCTTTGGTTTGAAAAATACCCCAACAAATTTCATGAGGGTGATGGACGATATCTTGTGGGCTTCCACTAATTATTTTGTGGTATTGTATCTACATGACATCCTCATCTACAACAAGACTTGGGCATAACACTTGTAGCATATTCAACGGGTTCTTCACACTCTGTGGCAACACAAACTATATGCCAACTTGGGAAAATGCTCCTTTGACATGGACAGGGTTCAGTACCTAGGATACATTTTTGATGTGCATGGTGTGCATGTTTATCCAACCAAGATCCAATTCATCCATTTTTGGCTAGCCCCAACCACGCTCATTGACGTTCCGATCTTCTTAGACCTTGCCAATTTCTATTGCAGGTTTGTGTTGGGATTCTCCCATATTGCATGGGCCCTCAACCAAATAACTAGGGATGTAAGGAAAAATTTGTGTGGGGCATATCCCAACAGAAAGAGTTCGATGATTTGAAGCAACACTTGTGCTCAACGCCAGGTCTTTCCTTACCTGACTTGCAACAACCCTTTGAGATTGAGACATATGCTTCAGACTATGTTGTGGATGCAATCCTCACTCAGCACGACCACACCGTGGCCTATCATAGTTAAATACTATTAAATGTCATCCGTAAGTACCCTACTTACGAAAAAGAAATGTACTCCATAGTACAATCCTACTTCCAGTGGAGGCATTACATTCTCGAAAAGGAGATAGTCATCCACACTGATCATAAGTCGTTGCATTTCATGTAGACACAAGGAAAATTACAGAATGACCACCATAAGAAGTGGTTCACATATTTGCAGCAGTTCCACTTCAACATCAAGTATAAAACATGAAGTATCAAGTATAAAACATGAAGTTCCAGTTCCATTCGTAGCACTCACCATAGTGAAAGACTCTTATGACGACGAGACCTCCGGATGATCCCACCTTTATGAGATAGATCCTAACTTCGCCAACACCTACCAGTTGTTGGGCGCAAACACATGTGTCACTAATTTCCATATTCAGGATGGGTTGTTGTGCTATCTGGGCCATCTCTGCGTTCCCTCAAATGATCAACAGAAGCTGATTTGGGAATCCCACTACAGTCGGGTGGCAGGACACTTCAGTGTGGAAAATACAATGGCAGTGTTGCCGTGACATTTCTACTCTATGAAACTTCGACAGGATATCAACAAGTATGTTCGTTCCTACACTGCCTACACTATTGCCAAATTGGCCACTAAGAAATAATCCTTTTATACTCCTCTTCCTACTCCTGACAGGCCCTGGGAATCAATCTCAATGGACTACATGTTGGGCATTCCATCCACCAAGTGGGGAAATGACTGTGTTTTTGTGGTTGTTGATCACTTTTCCAAGATGGCTATTCTATCCTCTTGCAAGAAGAGCATCATCGCGGAAGCCACAGCCAAACTCTTCTTTGAACAAGTGTGGGTACATTTTGGGATCCCACAAACCATATCTTATATCGAGACAGTCGATTCCTCAACACATTCTGGTCGATCATCTGGTCACTACTTGACACCAAGCTCACCAAATCCACTTCCTTCCACCCCTAGATGGATGGCCAAACCGAGATCATCAACCAGATGATCATGCACATCTTGTGCATGTAAAATTCAAAGCACCACCGCACCTGGGATGAGAGTCTTCCCTATGTTCAACACAACTAAAACATAGCCATACATAGCTCAACCAACCACAACCCCTTTTAGGTGGGGTTGGTATTTCAACCATTGGATCCCATGGATGTTGCACTACCCCTTGATACCACCCAGGAAGACTTTTCACATGCTCCAACTAAAGCTGACAAAACCACCCAGTTCATTGAGCGGATCCAACACATATTCCAACAGGTTCAGGATATTTTACAGAAGTCCAATGGCAAGTTCAAGCAACGCCCTGGTCAACACTGGGTGCCACACCAATTTCAGGTGGGGGACAAAGTTTGGTTGCAATTGTAGAAAGAACACCTTACAGGGCTTCATTGGAAGCTTCGTCCACTCTGTTATGGACCTTACACCATCACCAAGGTTGTGGGTGACAATGATTTTGAGCTAAAAAATTCCCCCTTCCTTAGCTTGCACCCAGTTTTCAATGTGGACCTCCTTAGGCCCTATTTTCCACCATTATTGGACACCTTAGAGATCGGAGAACAATTGACACCAACATAGCTCAACCTTGACTGCATGGAACATGAATCCACTGATCATATCATAGATATACAGGTCAAGGGAACTCGCCAACATAGGATCTAGCTTTATCAAGTTGTTAAAGCAGGGAAACTTCTGCACCAAGGCAAGTGACTCACTCGGGGCCAAATTCAACAAAAAATTCCTCATATAATGGGGAAAATAAATGCAATGGATACCATTTCATCCTAAGGGGGGAGGATTGATACAAGAGGACATCGATGGCCACCCACCTATTCCAACTGGCTCAAAACAATCTTTTGGCAATTTACTATTTTTAGCAGTTTTTCTGGTCCCGAACTTCCGGGACCATTTTGATGGATTAAACATCATTTTTTCACGATCGAGAAACTCAATTAAAGATAAAGCCTTCGATTGATCCCCATAAATGAATCTCCTCGTCAATACCTTTTCAACGAGCTATCGTGCGCCCTAAACAAAGATCGTGTGCAAAAGTTACGACCTGGGAAGTTGATATACTAACTTACCTCAACGGGGCCCACATAACGTTTGGCGCTTTCTAGGATTAGGTTTTTGGATGTCTAAGGTTTTGGAGTTAATTTTTATTGTAAAAATGACTTCAGAGCCTCATTGTACTCATCTTCTTGCGAATGAGCGTAGTTGTCACATCCCTTCTCAGAGATAAACTGCCACCATTCTAGCAAGCTTGTTTTCAGTCTGCATTTTACAGTTTTCAACATATTTATTATTTAATAGAAGTCAAGTTTATTGTATCTCTATTATTGTTCATTGTGTCTATGTGTTAGTATTACAAATCTATGTTTTTGTTTCGTTCCGCTCATAAATCTGGATCATTCACCCAAGAAATTTGATGTGGTATTTTCTTCTTGAGAATTACCATTGGGATATTCTTCATTGGTTGGTGGGTATATGCTTGAACATGCGATCCATAAGAAATACATTACTCCCTAAAGAAAGACACTTTCACTCTTATGTTGGGTAGGTGGAAAAAAACTCATGAGAGCCGGCCATTGGGTGTTCAACAATTGTTGGATACCTTATGGAAGAAGCTAGTGGACTTAAAACTGGTAAGAATTGGGTTGGTCCAGAGAGTGAGAAGAAGCAACTGGATACACCAACGGTTATGCCATTAGTAGTTCCCTCTCTTGATCTTGATATGGAACAAATAGAGTTGGAACTAGAACTGGAACATGGAAAAAGGGAGTTGGGATTGGAAAATATACTAAGCAATATGATGGTTGGGGCTAGCATTGACACGTGTACTAGCTATGAATCAAACACTGGAACAATATCATAAAATATTGATTGTTCATACATCTTAAACAATTTCATTCACCTTCACTGCTAATTGTACTTTCAATGTCAATTCTAGTTCAATCAGTCGATCACTTTTGAGTCAATGGATGGTCTAGAATAAGCTCATGAACTACTGATTGTTCTTACATCTTAAACAATTTCATTCGCATTCATTGTTGGTTTTACTTTTGATGTTGGTTATGGCACAACCTAGTCAATCGCTTCTGAGTCAACGAATGGATAAAACCACTACTGGAGAATCTCAAACAGGATCTACCTTTGGTTATATATTTGTATTTGTACATGGACCTACTTCTTTAATAAGATCCCTGCTAATGGCCAAACCCCTATCTTTGACTCCTCCTTTTACCTTGTTATTTATGCTAGGATCAGTCTCCACCTGGTTATGGAGCAAAAATGGGTGTTGGGATTGATCCACTCGCCTCCACTATTGTTATTTCAATTGAATCCTCTAGGTCATTTGAAACATTTTTTATTGTCGCCGCTACATAAGCATTTTCCTTTGTAAATGAATCAAGCACTCCCTCCACCTATGAAACTACTATTGATGCTATGGTAGTTGTGGGAGGTATTAACTTCCACTTGTAACCTTTGAATAGAATGGAATATTTTGGAAGCAAGAGAAACCCTAAAAATATGTGTGAAAACCCTAGAACACAAGTCGACCTAGAAGAATAAGTAATATTAGAATATTATCTTCCAAAAAGACAAGTCGGCTCCACAGGAAAAAGATAAACAAAAAATATAATTACTAGAAAGTCAGGTCAGCCCAGCTAGAAAAGTCACTAGACAGATTAATATAAATAGATGATGTTCTAGCTCATTTGTACACCCAGTCAAAGCGCAAGTCTTGTGGAGAGCTGCAGTTGCAGCTGCAAGGAGGAATAAGGGTGTATGGTCATCTCTTGGTCTTGGTCTCTCTCTAGCACTATCAAGTGATATTCTTGGTGATTGTCTTGGTGATATTCTTGGTGATCTACTAGCTAAGTATGGCGCAAGTTTGAGATAGTAGTGCAGTTGGAACTATTGAAGTTGTGTATGGTACTTGTTATGTGGATATGGGGACTCTCTCTTGTGTGCTACCCTCAGAGAAGGATCTCTCTACTTGTATTGAGTTGTTGTTGCATTTAACAACTAGGGTTTATCTATTGGTTCTAATATGGATTTCCAGAATAATTCTGTCAAAGGTTAAAGGTGCTCGAGGGTGGCTGCGTGCCTATGGTTGGGTGACAATATTGTGATATTGTCTATGGTAAAATGAGAAAATCAATTATTTTAACAGGTTATGGGCCCACACTATCTTCAAACAGTCTAAACATTGGAAGGTATATTGGGAAGTTCATTATCAAGCTCATTATAACACCAGTTGCAATTGCAGTTGTAGTCAAGTTTTGCAGCAACATCAAAACCTAACCCATTTGTTCGCGTACCTATAGTAAATAATTTGGCATATTTCTTTGACATTATAGTGCGCCCTATGCTAGTGCACCTCTTGGTACCCTCAGCTAGCAAAAATGTCAGGTTTGAATTTTTTGTCAAAGTCAAAGTCAAAGTTTGACTGGTCAAAGTTAAAGGTTGACTGCTCAAAGTCAAAGTCAAATTCAAAGGTTGACTTATGGTCAAATTAATTTTGTGGTCAAGATTGAAATTTCAGAGTTTCTAGCTTGTTCTAATCATTGATCCTTCTGATTCAATTTCTAACCTCTCCTTGTCAAGATGGTATTTAGTTTCATATTAGAAGACAAGATGGACAATGTTGCAAAGATTTCAAAGGTATGCACTTGTATATGTCTTTCAAGTTATATCTTCTAGCAAAGCATGAGTGTTTTTGGAGGGACTGTACTAGAGAACTTGTCCAAGTAGTAATCTTGGATTTAGTGCATTCAAAGGAACACACACACCCTCCATAGCAGTTGAGGCTACAAGTTCCAGGTTTGATTAAATTGATAAGTTTCAAATTTGCACATACCAAGGTTGATAGTTGCTACATTAAAAATTGTGAAAACAGTCTTTGAAAGGTTATATTACTGCTAGATGCAATGAATACTTGATAACATTTGAATACTATTGATACATATGCTTATTGTACTTGTTTGAAAAATGAACTAACATCTCCTTTAGAGAGATATTTCTTGTTTTTCTCCTAGGCAAGTCATCTTGGTCATACTATGATGATCACCATAAAATTGTTGTTCATTCTTGTTACCATAGATATGTTCTTAGTAAATTTCTATTATATTGAAAATACTTTTATTGTTCTTGTCTCTGGAAGGTTATCTTACAACATTTCATGGAGGCTACCATGAGGATGTATTTGTTTGTTCCAAATAAGTTACTATGTAAGAATGTTGTATCAGACATGACAAAACCACAAAGATATACACCAAGATAAGACTAAGAAGAGAAGACCAGCTTAAGCTCGTGAGATCATGCATAGAAGTATAGTGCTCCTGTAACACACCCAGTACCTATAATCAAAATTTTTCATTGTTTTCTCAACAATGAGAATCCCTGATTCACAGGTCTTCTATTTACCTACCCGACTCTCTACACATAACTGGGGTCTTATGTTCCTTTTTCCACCAGCCCATTCTAGCGTACTGCTGGTCCACGTGACCTGCGTTCCTATGACCACCGTCACATGCTTCTGTTGGGGTTTCTTCTATCGGGGTTTTGACACCCACAATGTTCTGGCAACTTGAATCACCGATCCTTGATTTCTGATTTGCTCCTTTGATGCCTCAGCCCCACTTGGCTAAGCCTTTAGCCCACACGACCAGCTCCTATATGACCACAGCAACACTCTCATCGGGGTTCAGGGTTTGCGGTGTCGAGGTGCACATGTACTCGAAATCACCGATCCTCCGATCCCCGATGTGCTCTAGCCCTCTAGGCTAAGCCCTGGCCAATGTGACCACTGAGTCCAGGTCCATAGGCCTACCTCTCGTCGGGGCTACGGGGTTTCCAAGGTCGTAAAACACTTACTCGTAGTTTTCCCGATCTCTCGAACACTGATTCTCCATCAAGCTAACAGCTGGCTCCCACTACGGCTCTTCCCTCGGCCCTGCTATATAGACAGTTGTTCCCCACTAATTAGGGTTTCGTGGATCGTGAATACAAGGTGCACAATTCACTTGTCACCAGGATCCCCGATATCTCGATGAACTCCAAACGCCGATGGGTTAACCCTTGGTCGGGATTTTCTCCGACGGCGCAGATCTCTACTATGTGTCCTCTAAATGAGCGGTCCCGATTTTCTTCGGGGTTTGGGACTTGAAATGTCTCGATTTCCTTGTTCTCAAGAACTCCGATTTGTCGATTCCCGACTCTTCCCAAAGGTCTGACACCTGTCCTCCGCTAGTTCCACTTGGGGTCCACACAACTCTCCTATCGTGATTTCATGCATCGTGATTTCAAAATATGAGGGTTTCTTCCCTTCGAAATCCCCGATGCTCTGAACTCCGACCCTTCTGGATCTACTGACATGCGTCCTCCAAAATGAACGGTTCAGATAGTGTCAAGAAATCGCGTATCGCGATTCCAAGCGGCAAGATTTCCTTTCTCTCGCAAGCCCTGATTCCCCAATGCTCGACTTATTTGGATCTCCTGACACGCGTCCTCCAAAATGAACGATTCAGATCATGTCGGGAAATCGCGTATCGTGAATCCAAGCGGCAAGATTTCCTTCCTCTCGCAAACCTCGATTCCCCGATGCTCGACTTCTTTGGATCTCCTAACACGCGTCCTCCAAAATGAATGGTTCAGATCGTGTCGGGAAATTGCGTATCGCGATTCCAAGCGGCAAGATTTCCTTGCTCTTGCAAACCCCGATTCCCCGATGCTCGACTTCTTTGGGTCTCCTGACACGCATCCTCCAAAATGAACGGTTCAGATCGTGTCGGGAAATCGCGTATCGCGATTTCAAGCGGCAAGATTTCCTTGCTCTCGCAAACCTTGATTCCCCGATGCTCGATTTCTTTGGATCCCCTGACACACGTCCGCAACTATGGACGGCTCAGATCCTCTCGTGGCTTTGCCACTCGCGACTTGGAACCTCCAATATTTGGACTTCTACCCAGCGAACCTCCAAGCTCACGAGATCTTCGGATCTCTGCCACCTGTCCTTCTTGGATGGATGGTTCTGATCCTCTCGTGGCTTCGCCACTATTCACGAGGCTTAACCCTTGTCTACCTCCCTATAGATCTAATGATTGTCGGGTTCCCTAGCTAAGATCTAACGGTTCAGATCGGTCCCGATGTCGCGCCCTTTCCTACTACTCTTTGGACGTGGAAAAACCAACGGTCTTGGTGTTCTCATGGAGTCTGGGGATCTATGATTCATATTTCCTCTCTATTCACGAAGATAGAGGGAAATGGTTTACTGGCACTTAACGCCCTCCTTTATTCCCTTGATTCAATGATCATGAATGACCGCAGACTCTCCGATAGGGTCTCATCCGTTGATCAATACTTAACCCTACGCTGCTACCTCGGGATTTAAGAGGGTCGTTCCTCTTTATACAGGGTTGTTGAATCTTGTGCGTTCAAGTCCCTTTTCTGGGTCCTTTGTGAACCTTTCTAGGGGGGGAAATCTCTGTGAAGCGATCTGTACTGGGTATCCCTGAGACAGATAAGGGAAACAACTTCCCGAGAACGGGATGGGAACCTAACTTAGTTCAATCTAGGCATAAATATAGTTGCTTCATCCACGCACATCATGCGTGGTTCCCTCTGTTATGAGAATATATCTATTCATTCTCATTAAACACTGCACAAACATTATTACACAGAAATCATTCATAATTTGACAGTTCTATGAGCATATGTATGCATATAGCAGTCTATGAATTTCAAGATGCAATATATATAAAACACTTATCAGAAATAACACCCGACGTGGTTGTGACTACTGAGAGGGGTTCTCATTTCCAACCAACCATAGGCTCAGCGACTCCCAAAGGATTTACCACTAGCCACCCCAAGCTGAGACCACGATGTTCTGAGACTGCGTCTCTCTGTCTGCCAGTGACCAGGAGCGAAGGTTGCAATCCTTCCTCTCTGCTATCACTCACTCTGCGTAATGCCAGAGTTCCCCTCGCGTCTGCCCCCCTCTCCATCGCTTTTTCCATACGCCTTATCCTCTCGCGAGGTTGCGTGTGGCACGATTACCCTCACGTCGATCAGGCCTGACGGCTCTACGGATGGGCGGTTCACCATCCCATCCCTCATCAAGCCGCCCGCCTACCATCTTGCGAGACATTAAATTTGGGGGCCAGCGAGCCGCTTTTGGTTCTCCGGGCCAGTGGAGTCCAAATACGGTATTCATTCAGGGTGGAAGTTAACGCCACCTTTTTAGGATCCTTCCACTGCCATCGTGGTCTCTTTTCTGCACATCCCCTCTCAGCAGTCCTGCAATAAATTCAAAATATTATTCACATTCATTGACCTCTTCCTGCAGGTCCATTTACATCACATATTCAT
>SNQJ01S0055254.1:0-12382 GCA_010110895.2 Picea sitchensis
CCCTACCTATAGTACATCATGCATATATGCAGGTTGCACCACTATAGCCAGTGTACATTGAGATTTGTGCCCAAAATAAAAAAATGGTGTTGGGTTTCCATGTCACGTCATGAGATCCATGATCCTTGACCTTCCATATACTAGAAACATTTTGATTTGACCCTTCAGTTCCACTTGAAGGCTACAAATGGGCCAAATCTGAGCTATGGAAGAGAGGAGAAGAATTCAACTTTGAGAGAAAAGTTACTCTAGAGAAATTATTCACTTCATATTGAGTATGCATCCCTTTATCCTTTTAAGTCTTAACAATTGTTCAACCCCCAAGCTCTTCCCTAATTTATTGAGAACCTCATTGTATCCCTTATATGAGCTTACCTTTGGTGGAGGATTGAAGTGGTGGAGGCCCAGCTGGAAGGGACTCGGTTTCTCTATTTTGAACTATGTTGGCACAGAATTTTGTAATTCATTCACTTCTGTTGATTACATTTTAATAGAAATACGCTTTTCTCATCCAATTAATATATTGCAAATATATGAATTGTTATTCCATGGGTGTATTTGTTATGAAAGTTGATGGATTATGCTATTGAATGTGCTAACATTATATATTATCACCATATGCTTGTGTTTCTTGGTTGTTGAGGACAAGTTGTAGGTGTATTGGTTTGAGTCAAGTGCTCAATGGTGGAATTCATCGAACGTCTAGATGAGGTAGGACTTTTATCTTGTCTTGCTAGCATATTTTTTATATATCATACTTGAGATTATATTTGATTTCTGTAGTCATTTATGTATGTTGTGTTTTACCCCTATCCATAGAGAGATTTTCCTCATAACAATGTGTGATTGAAATTCACTTGACATTCAATTTTTGCAAGAAATACAAACAAGGGAAAAATGTGACAAATAGGCATTCTTCCACAATTACCCAAGGTAATTATATCTCTCTTCCCCTATGTGTTTTTCTATCCAATAGATGTCTCACATTTTTATTATTATTCTTTTTTCTTCTCATATTGATGCTCTAGAGTAGTATTTCTTGCAATCATGAGTTCAATATGGGTAGTGGTGATGATTCATGGTTGTATTAGCTTAAGAACGTTGACAAATCATCAATGATGTCAAGGTATTATGGCTATGAATCATCATTATTGCTAGCATTAAATTCAAGACAACTAGTGACATTACTCTGCATTGTTGGTAGTGATTTTCAAAGGGAATAAATGTTGAATTGTGGGATGGGTTTTTCTTAGTAAAACATGCCCCCAACATTTGATTCACCCATTTATTAGAATTATATATTTAGGGGTAGTTTTTTAAATTTTCTCTCTCTAGAAGTGGCAGCAAGGGTTCCAATCACCATATTCAACAATACGAAGGGCATAATGAGTGAATTAGTTGATCATAGAAACCCATATATGAGGAAAATATTTTATAATTGTCCCCAACATGATTTCTTGTCTGTAACATACAAATTGCAAACAAAATAAAAAAATTCTTAACGTGGTTTCTAGATCCCACAGCTCCCCCCTTTGGTCAACCAAAAACAAAATAAATTTGTATAAATTTCTCTAATCCTTACATTATATCCATCCATCCATTAATTATAATAAAAATTATGATTCATTATATCCCCATGGAAAGACCAAGAATTATATGGAGATCATCCCACATAAGAAGGATGGATACAATTAGAAACAGGGCAAGAAGAATGGAGGAAATAAAGAAGGGGGGAGAAAAAGGAAGGTGGTGGTGGTTAGGGATAAGAAGGATGGTGGAGAAAATAAAAAGGGAGGAGGGGATGATGATAAGATGGTAAATGATGAATACAAAGGTGATGGTGAAGACAAGAAGGGTGAATTATTCTCTAGATAAACTATTAGTCTATATGGGTTTCTTTTGAGGTCCATGTTGGTGTTGTTGTTTTGGTGCATTCTATAAGTAATAGAAATGGTTCCAATCACTATATTCAACAACAAAAATAACACAATGGGAGTGAACCAACTAAGGATAGAAACCCACATCTAAGGAAAATATTCCATAACTATCCTTAACATGATTTATGCTGTGCAACATACAAACTAAAGCAAAGGAAAATATTTCTTGTCTTGGCTTGCAAATCCCACAACTCCGAGCTTTTTGGTCAACTAAAAAAAAAAAAAAAACTATATCAAATCACTCTAATCCTTACATTTAATACATATGTTCATTAATTATAATAGCAACTATAATCCATTATATAATCTATATAGAAAGACCAAGAATTATATGGAGATCACTCCACATAAGAAATATGGAGAAAACTAGGAAAAGGACAAGAAGGGTGGGGCCAAGAAAGAAGAGGGGAGAAGAAGGATGGTGGAGAAAAAAAGTGGAGGAGGGGATTATGACAATAATGGAGATGATGAATCCAAATGTGATGGTAAATACAAGAAGGGTGAATAAAAGAAAAATGAAGTCCATATTCCTATATATGTCATTGAGTATGTCTTATCAACGACTTATCAATCCCACTGAAATCAAATAAGTTGATAGGAAAGAATTACTTAGCATGAATCTTTAGCACATATTTAGCAAGGGACTAAAAATAAAATACCTACTTAAGATAGTATGTTGATGATCAATGTTCATGTGAATGGTTAGATATCTATGAATTGAAACTATCTATTTGATCGCACATCAATGCTCTAAATATTGGCATTGTGGGATTTCTTAATTAATTATTATTTCCTACATGCATAAGTTTTTGGCTCTCCATGTGGAGAGCCAAAACAATTAAAGATAAAATGGCCAAAAAGAAAAGAAAACTGGAGGAAAAACCAAAACATTTACCCTCTTTATTTATATAATCTCTCTCTATTTTTGTAGGGAAGAATTCTTTAGTATGAATCTAGGATAGGTGGTACAAAAATAAGTGCTTAACAACAACTTGAGTGGTGGTCCTTTTTCTTCACAATTACCTTATGATTCTTCACATAAGGTTCTACAAACTGCACTCTTGTCAATGATCAATCAAACTCTTAGAAGAATGGCATCAAAATTGTGTGGACATACGATAAAAATTTCAAAAGACATAATTTTTTTAATAAATACACAAACTTGGCACAAACTCAACACTAGCTTGATGTCAAATATTTATAAATAATATGTCACCTTAATGCACATGACATAACTACAGTGCACATGACACATGGTATACTCTAATGAAACAACTATGATCCAAGTACAAGGCCATTTCAATGTAAGGTGACATAGGCATGACACAAAGGAAAAATAATATATTTTTTAAATGATTTATGCATCATGATAATGATGCAAACATAATGAAAAATTGACACAAATTCCCATCTCAAAAACTTGATGTACTTTAAATTTAAAATAAAACTTGGGAAAAGAAAAATGGGCTATATATAAATGCAAATCAGTGATGCCACAACCCCATATTTTAGTAGTGCTTGGGTCCACAAGCAGGGTTAACTAAGAGCTACACCAACATTATCAACTCAGTGCAAGGATGATTTTGGGATAGGTCCTTGCAATGAAGCTAGGTCCATTATGAGGGTTACCCAAAGAGCTATACCAATACGATCAACTTCAAACAAATATTATGTTGGAATAGGTACCCACCCATGGTCTTGACAAGATCCAAAAAAAAATTATAGTTTAAGGCTTGCACTACTGAAGTTGTAGTGATGAAATTGTCAAATTCCTAATATTTTCAGTAATGTAGAAATTTCTTTGATGGTGTTGCAGAGGCTAGGATTTGACAGAGTACGAAGAAAAAAGGAGAATTAAGTGTTATAGATCTCCAATATATTGCGAGTTTCCAAAAATTGTATTTGGATAGTCTTTCACAACTCTAACTAAGGAGGATCAATCATACCCTTAGTCATATTACATGATTCACAAGTACATGAGATTGATCTCTTAGGATTTGTAGGGTTGGTTTCAGGTATGCCTAGGGGGATTCCAATATACTTGAGGGTACATGGAAGATCCAATCTATAATAATATTATGTTTGATGTGATACTTCTTTCTAAGTACCAAAAAAGGTGTAAAAAGTGTCCAACTAGGTGATATTACTTTTATGTCTTGTGTGTATGTTTCCCAACCACATTTTTACCCACTAAATAACATATATTTTTGTTTAAAGACGTTGAGACATATATATCTATCTTGAAAGGAAAAAAATTCTAAAATTCATGCACATGTCGACACGAGAAAGAGCTCTGATACGACTTGTAGTATATTTAATAAGAAAAAATGGTGAATTATGAGAAATATTAGAAGAAGAAAAAAAGCAGAAAATAAAATAGGAAAAACAATAGTATTAAACCTGCTGAATACTAACCATTATATTGATAGTACATAAAGATAGCAATGTTTATGGGCCTCTTCAAGGACAAACTCAAAAATACAAGATCTCTTATACAGTGGAAATAATTGATTGAAAATTGCATAGGTTCATATCTCTATAAAACAATTCTCATAATCCAAACTTGAATCCACTCATGATCCCAACATTAATAAGTACCAACTATATAGTGGGTCTGTTGGACAGTTGAGAGGCGGTGGGGGTGAATCATTTGTTACTGTTCTTAAACAATTATGCCCATTTTAAACACTTTACAGAACACTCAATAATGATCACAATAATGCAGGGAAGGAAGCAATAGAATATTCAACATCAATCACACACATGAAATATACAGAGATGGATATTTCCTAAGGAAACCCATAAAGGGAAAAACCTCTTCTTCTTGATATGATAAGTATCTTTATTTTCTGTACATTATCATTCTTATGAGCTCCAACTCCTCTTGAGGCTAAAACCTTTGTTTTACAAGAAGCAACTTGCTGAGAGCACCAACTCTCTGGTTTCTATAGCACCCACTAGAAGGAAGCACCAACTCCTTGAGTGTTCCAGCACCAACTGGATGGAAGCACCAACTTCCAGTCACACAGGCACCATCCTATATAATAGAGAACAATAGTTCTCCCTTGCACCACCCTACCACCCTAGTTTTTTCTGGCTGCAACCAGATGGAAGCTACAACTCCCTGTGTTCAAGCACCCACTTGAAACTCTAAGGACAACAGTCCTCCCTAGCACCTCACTACCACCCTGATTATAAAAAATTTGTTACTGAAACTTATTACAATGATACAGTGTTTGTCAAAGGCTTACCAGTATCAACATTGTTATGCTACACTGCTCTTGTCTTCTTGCATGCCTTGGCTTTCTCTTCCTCTCTCAGATATACATTTTCGTTCTATATCTTTCTTCTATTATTTATGCTCAGTGTATTATTTCCATTCTATGTGCTACGCCTCTTCTGTGCGTTTTAGCTCCTACACATAGCATGCTTCTACCCACATGAATAACTCTCCATAGAAGCAACAAGATATTCTATGTTCTACGTATATTTATCATGCCAAGTCCTCTGCCAGATCATACACCTAACTCTTTGTTCTCTCTTGCGATCATGTTAAGTCTGTTCTTCATCAGTGGTCATTATCCTGAGATTCTTTAGCTTCTATGGCAGTTACAATCTTCAACGCTTTTCCATCTGTCAATTACCTCTATGATGAGTCTTCATCCTACTGGTAGTTACCTCGAGACTCTTCATCTCCTCTGGAGATCGCCCTAAAGCTCTTGAAATTCTCTGGCAGATGCAATCACTCTGTTTCTGGAAGTTACAATCAGTATGTTCTGGCAGTCACAGAGAGAACCTTTGCACGCTCATTCCTTTTGCGCCTTTTCCCTTCCTGAGAAAAACTTCACTACAAGCGTTAGATTTTCTTGTTAAGCCCCTTCCTTTTACGTGACCATCGGTGGTGACCAAACACCTATTCAAAAGGAACTTCCCAATATCCCGAACTCCGAAGTGGAGCTTAGCGACATGTTATATCCTCCCTCGATATGACCTTGGGTGATGATATCAATGCAATTGCGGGTGTGTCCAAAGGTGGTGTAGATCAAACTGCTTTTCACCCTGAAATTTACCTCCAGCTGCGACATACCCTTTCTCCAAAACCATGGTTTCAATTTCATCCCACTCGCAAAAAATTAATACGCGAGCATGTTCTGGTCCCACAATGCAACGGGACCGTCGATCTTACAATCTTGACAGTGCTCCTGAGTGGACGAATCAGATTGGATGGTTTATTTCATGAAAAAAAAATCAATGGTCAGATTTGATCCTTACACTCATATGTTCATTGTTCAATTTGACATCTAGGACTTAATCAAACATTGATATGGATGGTTGTCAGAACTTCTCCCTTCGAAACTTCAGGATTTTATCTTTTTAAACTTACACTATCGGTCCACTGTACTATGATCAATGGTTGAGAATACACCCGAAGTGATCTTTCATATCAGACGACTCATGTCCTTGTTGAGGTGGTCTGCTAACGTGGGTGAGACATGTAGGCAGTGTAGTGGAGAGTGGAGGCAGAGTGCAGTAGTGGAGTGTGACGTGTAGCGGGTACTGGAGTGTGACATCGAAGAACAGAGGTGGTATGTATGAGTGGTTTGGTGGTTTACTCGGAGGGGGGCTTAGGTGGTAAGTGGTAATGAGTGAGGGGGGTCCAAGTTGATAGAAAGGTGACACGTATGAGGGTCCCACAAGGAAAATACCACCAACTCTGACCCCCCCCACAGTTAAAGGCAGAAAGCTCAGGGGGGGTCTAATATGCCCTGTCGACCGTAGATCTGAGTCCCCGGTTCTCGGTTGCTAAGATTAGCACACCCTTTACCCAACTTATTGTGTCCTTCCACTTTAGAATGATATTATGGTTGATATATTCTTCGGATGATTCGACGGTCGAGAATGTATTTTGTCTCTTCGGGTCTCCAGACTTCAGAGATTTCAAGTCTCAAACTGAATTCTTGAAGTGAGATTTTTTCGAAGAGTAACCTCCTCACATATTTATACCTGGACGAATGATGTTCGTTGGATCAGGATATTAGATCAACGGCTCGATCTGCCTGCGATGTATCTCTTCTAGCTTATCCTATCCTTCCACTTAGAATGATCCAACGGCTGACAAAAATTCATGTTTGATCTAATGGCTGATGGGTATTCAGATAATCAAATTCTCAAATCTTTATCCTCATTTAACTTACTCTTCAATTAATTTGATCTTATGGTCGAAGGATATTCGGGTGATCATGATCTCAGATCTTAACCCTTGCTTATCTTGTCCTTCCACTAATTCAATCTGACAGTCATCGCATTTTATCCAGATCCGATGGTCCACATTCAATTCAGATTTCGGGCTTCAGGTAATTCAACTTTCAAGTTACCAATTCTTCTGAAATGACATTCCCTGAAGGGTAACCTCCTTGCAAATCCACTAGATCTAATGGTTGTTGGTCTCTTGGATCGATGATCCAACGGCCACTATCGCTCTTCCTCTTGAGCTTATGATCTCTCTGACTTAAAAGATTTTCTAAGTGTTCACGGGTCTCGACCTTTGCTCCTCCCGCGAGTCTGTCTCTTGGACCTCGTCTACAATTCTGGAAACTGCTATCTCTTATGATCTTTCTTGTTTCTGCATATTGTTCGCTTCTCCTCCCGAGCTTATGCTTTTCCTATAAAATATCAACGTTGTTGTTCTTTCCATCAATGACAAGCACACACTTTCCTATAAAACAGGCCAATAGGACCTTACTTAATAAAGATGACCCTTTTACATCAAGTAACCACACACCAACTATCTAGTGGGCCTTATTCAAGAATATGATATTGAAATATTAATTAAGTAGGGAGTTTGGGTAGGACCCTAACACCTCTTGTCATTATATGAGTCTACCCAGTGTTCATTGATTTCAATCAACTACACTTTTTAATGTTTATTTGTATAGCTTAATCGCATGCAAATAGTTAAACACTTTTTATTGCTTATTTATATGACTTAATCTCATGTATTCTAAGTGAGGCTCTCTGATATTCTATAGAATTTATACCATAAACCATTGGACTAAAAGTTCTTTATCAATTACATAAGGAATTTGGAAAACTAATCCTTAAAAAAAAAATCATAATCCCAAAAGGATTTGTTTGACATCAACTTAATTTATTTAAGGATTTGTGATGTTAAGTGCTTATCATCTTAGGTATTAAGGAATGACAAGAAGTTGATATTTACTTCATCCTTTCTTCTATTTTGATTTTTTGTGAAATTTATAAACCACAAGGGTCTCCTTCTCGATGCTCCTACAAATTGAGCCATTTACTTAACTTCATCAATGACTTTAGTAGAACTCTAAATCTTCTCATAATTAAACCAATATCTTCTAGGATCTTCATCTCCTTTTTATATAAGAAGGATTTTATTGCTAAACAACAAAAATCATTACAAATAAATCAATGTCTTTTGGGAATCTTCATTTCTTATAGAGAAAGCATTTCATTATTAAACAACACAAATCATTCCAACTAAGCAATAAAAACACTTCCATATAGGAAATGGAGACCCAAATATACAACAAATGTTGAGGTTGTTCTATTGATTGCATATGGCTCTTCATGAGACAATCCTAAGACACAGTTTTCATTACTTTGTAGTTTTCTTCCTTTTCTTTAGGGAAAAATTTTCACCCTACATCATCCTCTCTTTTTCCCTTTTATGATTTCAAATATACTACTTTACACTTATTAATTACTTTTTAATTAAAATACAATTCATTACCAATCTAATATAAACTTAAGATGTAATTGTACTTGTATTATGATGACTAGAGTAATCATTACCATTCCAATATAAATCATTACCATTCCGATATAAAGTTAATATATAATCTTATTTGTATTCTTATGACTAGAGTAATCACTAAATCATTTTGATGTAATAAATACAATTTATTACAATTCCAATTTAAAGTTAAGATATAACCTTATTTGTATTATGATAACTAGTTAAGATATAACCTTATTTGTATTCTGATAACTAGTTAAGATATAACCTTATTTGTATTCTGATAACTAGAGTAATCACTAAATCATTTTGATATATCAAGATAATGAGAACCAACTTGTTTAAGATATAACCTTATTTGTATTTATTTGTATTATGATGAGAGAGTAATCACTAAATCATTTTGATATTTCTTATGACTAGAATAATCACTAAATCATTTTGATATATCAAGAAAATGAGAACCAACTTGTTTAAGATATAACCTTATTTGTATTTATTTGTATTATGATGAGAGAGTAATCACTAAATCATTTTGATATTTCTTATGACTAGAATAATCACTAAATCATTTTGATGTATCAAGACAATGAGAACCAACTTGTCTCATTTCAAATAAGAGTTAATGAGTTTAGCTTATCCAAATCATTACTTCTTCATAACCTTGAGGTCCCTTATTATTAGTCCCTATCAAAGGCAATCCAGGGACTCTAGCATTCGATACAGCTTTGAACATCAATTAGTTTGGGTTTGAATTTTAATACATCTATTATATCCCTAAGTTTGTAACATGGTTTCTACTTTTTCTTATTAAATATTTCAAAAAAAAAAAAATTATCTACAAAGCAATTGGCTCTAACATTCAAAGTCTTATTGGAGCCTTCTCTCCTCCCAATGTAAATATACATTTATTATCCTAACTTTTCCAATTCTTATTGGAGGCTTCGCTCCTCCCAATGTAAAAATATGTTTCTTATCCTAAATTTTAGGATGCTTTTAGGATGATTTGAATGATTTGCATTCAATTTCTTTGTACTAAGTTTTAACCTAAGGTCTAAGTTATAAGTTGTGAGTGATGAATACACTCCTACTCTTCCTCCCAAATTTCAATGTCTGATGAATATGACCACCGCCTTCTCTTCCTCCCAAATTTCTCCCAAATTTATGACAAGTACGGCCACCGTCTCCACCGCCTGCATGTAGACACATGCACTTGCCCTTAGATCGCAAAATGTAAAATTTTCATAATATTTTTTCCTTAAGCGAGAAGTAGGGCATATGCCAGCCAATGGGTTAGTAGTGCGCTTAGAGGATGGCATGCTTGTAATTAAAATAAGGCAAGTTGAGTTTTGGAAACAACATTGAAGAGGGGGGTTTGAGAGGGACTAGCCATTTCCTACCCTCACCTAGCCAGATTGTAACTATTGGTCCTTAGTAGCCACATGAAGGATTACTCCATTGCTCCTTAGTAGCCACAGGAAGGATTACTTCACTATCGCACTCCTCAGTAGCCATAGGAAGGATTACTTCACTATCGCACTGATGAATGCTTAATTATCACATTGTAAGGCTCTGTCATTCATATATTCATATTCCAAGTGATATTTTTAGGGTATTTATTGGTTATTATATTGCATTCTACCCGAAAGGATGATTATCGACACTCTTTCATAACTAATTTTGAATCTTGAAGGCCTCTTCTCTACGTAGACACTTTCAGTTTAGCTTAGTTTTTTACTCCGACTTAGGTTTTTTCTTTGGTTTGGCCTATATATGCTTGGGTAATCCATATAATATGCTACCACAATAAAGAGTAGCAGTCAAACACAAGTAGAAAAATTTCACACAAGAATGAAAAGAAGGAAATATCTGTATCAATCAGTTAAGGGCTCCAGTCATTGGTCTTAAAATTGGGACCCATAAGAGAGAGATCGTTTTCCATCTCCCTCCATTCTTGGAGTAGATTGTTGATTCCATTTGTTTCTGAGCCCACCTGGATTTATGGTAATGATGTAAGTACGATCCACCGAGAGGACTTAACTATTAGATTCCTATCCATATTTTTCTTTGAGGTTTTAAATTAAATTTAAATCAAGTGTTGCATTATATAAGAAAATGGACCAAAACATGTGTACCCAAAAGTGCTAATTCTTAAATACTGAAATAATACAGAAATACTACGAAGCTAAAATATTCTGAGAAGCAATTTACAACTCATTTTTTTAGGCCGCCACCATTGATTCATAATTGCAAGCCAAGTATAAGAGTGGTTGCTACAAGAGTTGCTCCATCAACTTTCACATTTTTTCTTTGGATTCATGCATTGAGTCATGAGAATCCTTGATAAGGCCTGCATAACATATTTTGAGTTAGTTTGTTAGCAATTTGGACTAGTTAATTTCACCTGTATTGATGTTTTCACCTGACCTAACAACCCTAGATCCATACAAAAAAGTATAGGCACTTCTTGATATCCAAACACTTTCTAGTTATGGGAAAGCACAAACAGGTGCCTAAAATAGGAATAGTCATCATTTTATACATCCATAAATTCGATTTAATAGAATAGGTTCCTCCCATATCCCATAACATATCTAATTAGTAGAGATCGAGATGGAGACTAATTTTACAGCTGCTAGCAAAACAAATAGGTAATTGGTTCTAATTCTGAGATGATTCTACAATATTTTTTATGACATTAGTGAGCTTGGGGTCTTGGGCATTAGGGTGTAGAAGGTCAATTAGGTTAGATTATCCCTCCTCTCGTATCAACTGCTCTAACCCATCTCCTAAAGAAGAAGAAGAATCATTAAACCTAAACACAGAGATTAGATTAGTTGCATCAGCCTTCACCCAAATAACATGTTATTCATTCTTCAAATTAAACTATTATAAAACTCGAAAGATAGAAGTCTGCATGCCCACGACTAAACGATGCCAAATTCTAAAAAGAAAGAAACAAGATTGAACTTTCATATCATATATATATAATATCTGTATATATAAAAATAAGATATGTAGAATGAAAAACCCAACATTAGAATATATTTCAACATCGCATATGAGATGGATAATAACCATAATCCAAAGACCATCGAAACTGCCTCTGTTGATGTAAGTTCTCATTCATTTATTTTACACTTGGCGTATTCAGTTTTGTCTTCCACAATTTCTTTTGTATCCTCAATTTTGCCAATGCCAATTTCCTTCACCTTTTTCCCCATTTCCTTTCTCATCTCCCACACTTCCTACACCTTCTTATTTTCCTTATCTTTGATGTTCTACACCTTCTTAGTGGTATGATTGGTAGTTTCCTTAGCTCGTTGCCCAATCCCTTCAACTTTCTCCCAAGCGTTTTCCTTCATTTCTCTAACCTTGTTATGGGCTTCTTCAACTGCACTTTTGGAATTCTCCTTTTCCTTGTATGGTGTACCATTGGCCTTATCCTTCACCTCATAAGTTTCCCCTTTGTATCTCTCCTTTGTCTCTTCTGCTATGCGTTTTCTCTTCTCACCTGGGCTATCAATAGTTTCCCTCGCTTCCTCAACAACATTTTTTTCATAATAATAAAACAAAGAAACAAACACTATGAATATTCAGTTCTTCACAGAAGAATTCATAGCTAACAAGTTGATATATAGGAAAAAGTAAAACCCTAATTTATTTTACCTCTCCA
>SNQJ01S0055254.1:40821-54053 GCA_010110895.2 Picea sitchensis
AGATAATGATATGGTTGGTTGATAGAACAACAAAGTGGAGCAAATGTTTGCCATAAATATGGTATTGATTTATTCGACTTTCATGTTTAGTTTCAGTTTGAAAAAAAAATTAATATCCACAACTATAAAGTGAGTATTACTAAATTGTTTTATTTAAATAAATTTTGAAATAATATTTACAAGTAGTTTAGTCTTTGTATTATAGTGATATTTTGAATAAATATAATAAAAATATTTGTAGTAAATTATTTGTTTGTAATAATTGAATAAAAATATTTACATTTTAATTTAATAATATTCAAAATATGTATTTATCAATATTAAAAATTATAAATATAATTTTAATTTAAATCTCTTTATTTCAAAAGAAACTTGTTCTAAGTTCTCATTTCCTTTATGTCAAAGTTCTTAAGTTCCCAAAAATTTTCCCACTCAATTAGAAACGTTTTGTACTGGTTCTCAAGCTCCTGAAACCTAGGAGACTGTACAAATATAATAAAAATTAATTTAGACCTATTTTTAATTACAATGCAAAACTCCCAATATTAAATTAGAAAGTTTGATGTTTAGTTAAAAGTTAAACATTAAAATTAAATTATAAAATTTGATTAAAAATTAAATATAAAAGATTAAATTTCAAAGTTTAATGTTTGGAAGTTTTATACACTTAAAAATTAAATATAAAAAAAATTGATATTAAATATTTTTATTTAAATTAAGTATAATTATCATTAAGTAATAACATAATAAAAAATAAAAAATAAATTAAACTTTAAGCAATAAAAACTATGTTAATTTTTTTATTTAATTTTTAAGTTAAATATAATTATTACTATCTCAAATATGAATAAAAAAAATTAACTTAGACTTACTTTTAATTGTAATGTGAAACTCTCACTATTAAATTAGAAAGTTTGATGTTTGGTTAAAAGTTAAATATAAAAAAAAATTAGACTTACTTTTAATTGCAATGTGAAACTCTCACTATTAAATTAGAAAGTTTGATGTCTGATTAAAAGTTAAGTATAAAAAATTAACTTAGAAAGTTTGATGTTTCCTTAAAAGTTAAAATAGAAAATTTGATGTTTAGAAGTTTTTTAAATTTAAAAATTAAATATAAAAACTAATATTAACTTTTTTATTTAACCTTTTAAGTTAAGCAAAATTATCATTATATTCAAATATAACTTATAAGCATAAAAAAAAATTGAGTAAAACTTTTTTTTAATAAATAATTAAAATGTAAACCTCTCATTATTAAATTAGAAAGTTTGATGTTTTAAATTAGAAAGTTTGATGTTTGATTAAAAATTAAGTATAAAAAATTAAATAAAAAAGTATGTTTGGTTATTAAATTAGAAAGTTTGATGTTTATTAAAAATTAAGTATAAAAAATTAAATAAAAAAGTATGTTTGGTTAAGATCTATTTTTAATAAATAATTAAAATGTAAATCTATCATTATTAAATTAGAAAGTTTGATGTTTGGTTAAAAATTAAGTATAAAAATTTAAATTAAAAAGTCTGATGTTTGGTTAAAAGTTTGAGTATAAAAAATAATATTTAAGTATACTTATCATTATATTCAAACATAAAAATTAACTTAAAATTATTAATTTTAATGTGAAACTCTTAATATTAAATTAGAAAATTTGGTGTTTGGTTAAAAGATAAGTATTAAAAGTTAAATTATAAAGTTTTATGGTTAAGTATAAAAAATAAAGTTTGATGTTTGGTTAAAGATTAAGTATAAAAAAATAAATTAGAAAGTTTGATGTTTGGTTAAAAGTTAAGTATAAAAAGTTAAATTATAAAGTTTGATGGTTAAGTATAAAAAATAACTTCTAAGTATTGAAAAATAATGTTAATTTTTTAAGAATAAAAAATAATGTTAAACTTTTTTATTTAATTTTTAAGTTAAGTATAAAAATAATGTTAATTGTTTTATTTTATTTTTATTGTGAAATCATTTTTAAAATGTCAATTGTGTTTTGGGCTTAGTTCAAGTGGTTGGGAAAGATCTAGTTTATCTAGTTTAGGTGGTTAGGAGGAATGTCTTTATCCTCCTCACTTAAATTCAGTTCTTCTAAATGACATGTTGAGATCTTAATGAGTATATTATTAGAAGGAATCATATAGCTTTAGATTATAAAATCTTAATCTTATAAGATTATGTGCTGTACTTTTAAGTCAAATGGAGAGAATTTATTAAAATAAAAACAAAGACTATGTTATTACAATGTTCTTTTTTAACTATAATAATAACAATAATCTAATTTTAAGGTTTTATTAAGGTCATGGTCAAGCCAAATACCAAATTGGTGTATGAGACCCCCTTGTTTGTGGGACATCAGACCCCTTTCATGGAATGATTTCACTGCTAAGAGGTATACCCTACCCCCATTGGATTTGAACTTATATAATCTATTATTTATGATTAATTATTAATAAGTTTAAATGACTAAATCAAAACCAACACTCTTAATATTCATAACATGCATTTAAAGTTGAAGGTTGAATGTATTAATGTATAAGACACAACTTGTTATTAAACACTAAGTTGTAACAAATATTTATAAACTAAGTAACTCCCACATACATTTATTTGTATTATTCAAAGTAAACTAGGGAAACAATACAATGGCATATCCATGTTTAATAATATTGTGATTGGTGACTATAAAAATGCACATAAAGAATGCCCAACCCTTGCATAAATTGCTCCATAAGTGAGACTTAGCTCTCCTTTAGTGGATCACGTCATTTATATTTCCATAGGAACAAACAAACAAGTAAATACATAAGTGATAAATTCCTTTCAAATGCATGCAAACATTTACAGCAAATTGCAAGAAAGTATGGAATAACTAAGAAACAAGCACAACTTCAATGGTTAATTTGATTGGTCAATGCTTTGTGTAAAAGTTCATAGAGGTCTCAAGATCAAATATAATTGAGTCCATTGGGGTCACCCAACAATATTTTGATTGGTGGTTACTACCATCCTCCATTTAGGAAAGTAGAGAAGAAGTGGGGAATCCACAATAGGCTATAAAAATAACAACATCCTCACTTGGAATACTTAATATGCAGGCAATTAAGGGACTATATTACTTTGTTTAAAAATAAATAAAAAACAAACTTATGCAATTAGATGTGAAAAAGTAGTGGCATACAATGGATAATACCTCCACCATCACGCCTCTCACCCTGTATCTCTTGTTCTTCCTCTCCAAAAAGTTTAAAAAATGGAAAAATGAACTTTAACACTGAATTTTAAAGTTCTCACTTTCCAAAAGAGTTAGATAAATTAGGAACTTGAAGAGAATATTTCTAAAAAATCACAATGAGAGAATGCCCTACTAAATTATAAGGTTCACTTAAAAAAGAAATTTGGGAGAAACTGGATTGGAATGTTCACCTAATTAGGAGCAAGAAATTTGAGAGAAGATGGATTTCATGACTCATTGCACTAAGTGAGCTAATGAGGTAAGTTCTATACAATTTTCTAGTTCAATACAACCAACAACAAAACCAATGTTGTAATCTAAGCGTTGAGGAGAGAACAAGTAACCATAGAGAAATAAATAGGTAGTATTTATTATATCATTGAATCTCTATGTACAATGATAGATTGATCCATCTTTATACATTGATATAGAGGGGAGGTACTTAGGGTATTTATATTTGTTGTAACGTTCTTTATTGGTCACTCGACAAAACCAGTCATTTAACCAACTCTATTTCAAGTAGACTTTTCACATAAATATGTATTTTCTATCTGAACTTAGTTTTTTAGTTAACTAAAACTCATCATAAACTCTTATGATAACAACCCAACAAGTTACTAAACAAATCCATAATTTTCAATTTAGACATTTCAAAACAACAACAAAAGGTCACTTACATGCATAACATCACCAATAAGCAATTTCATAACAAAGGAATATACAACAAGAACAAGGTCACTTACATGCACAACATCACCAATAAGCAATTTCATAACAAGGGAATATACAACACTAAAGCACATGGCACTATCTACCTCTCCCTCTCAAGTAAATTTGAATCTTCCCTAGGTAATAAACATGTGGCCAAACAACCAACACTCAGCTTAGGGTCAAAACTTCAATGTTTTAGTTTCATAAGCTTTAGGCAAATAAGATGACTTTTGGCACGGTAGAAAGAAAAACTTGTATGTATTTCTCTGCTATCAGGTAGATGTCCATAACCTTAGTGAAGTCACAATAGCATCACAAATAGTGTTCTATAGCTAGTGAGAGATCAATATGTGTGGTAGAGGGTACTTGTGTCACCCTTTATATATGATTTTTTTGTTTTATCTTTTTCGTGACTTTATAAAGGCGTTGTCTAACTGTTCTATGTTTTGGTTTTTTTCATTGGAATCCGACGACATAAATCTGCATGAAATCACTATGTAATATTGTTTAAAATCCGTTTTTGAATGCAAAAAATGATTCAGCATGCTAAAAAAACCCTAGGGCACTCAGATTATACATAAATAATCACTCAAATCTGCAAATCTAACAATTTCTCACCGGATTTTGAGCAAATATCCCTGGGAAAAAAAATCAAGAGAGAAAAGTCAAAATATGAAGGAGTTTGTAATGAATATTCAAATCAAAAACTACTTATTTATAATTGTACACATAACATTATTAAGGGCAAACAATATGTGCTTTATAGTAAAGCATTTAATGTTCTATATGTTGAGATATATATGGTTTAATCTAAAAATGTTTTAAATCTAACGGTATATATCCCAGCATATAGAGAATTAAATAGGCTCCTGAAAGATGTCTATCAATAGCCATCACTATTAGATCCAAACACAAAACCACAGTAAAAACAATTCTCAAACAAATTGCAATCACTTAGAAAATGGAAATGAGACAAGCGCCTCACAGGTGAGACAAGTTACATCTAGAGGCAGCCTAAGCAATGCCACACTTTTCATATTAATCAGTTACGAATATAAAGAAATACATCAGGTAGGGAGTTAGAACAAACTCCTAGGAAATAGGATCTAAGTCCTAAATACAAACACCATCGAAACTGCCTAACTAATAGATTCTCCATTATTTCTCCAACACTCCCCCTTAATGGAGAAATGGATTGTCTACCATACAAATGCCTAACATAAGTAACATGCTTGTTTGTCTTAGTCTCAGCTAGGCTTACAACTTAACTCTAACAATTTCATCTTGACCTTTCTTCTTGTCAGATAGTGATGGAGATGGAGCTTCTTCCTGGGCTTGTTGCTCCAAATATGTTTCATCTTGACTCTGTTCTACTTTACTTTCATCTTGTCTTTTCTCTTCTTCATTTTGGAACTTGGCAGTTGACTATTGTTCTTTGTCCTCAACACCTTTGCAAGTTCTTGGAAACGTTTGTCTTTAATGCTTGCAAATTCTTCCAACTTCTCATAAGTAGGTTGTTGCCCTTTCTGGATACAATCATCAATGTCCTGCTCAATGGACTATTGCAACATCAATTCATAATAATACTTGATTTCTTCGGGGTTCCAAACCATAAAAATTGACTCAATATTTTCTTAGTCAATTTCTTCATTTTCTTCCATGTTTTCTTCATAATCAGTCATTACTGAAAATGAACTAGTGTCTTGTAAACCTGCACACTCAAAAACATTGTTACAATTATATGAAAAATCATAGGAAGAACCATATTGGTTCTTTTCATTTTTCTCTTCTAAGAGAGATTTCCTTTCTTGGTCTTCCTTCCTTGCCTCTGATATTGCATAATAATTTTCATTTTCAGCTTCAGCTACTATCAAAACTGATTGTTTCATGTCTTCAACCTCTTTACATGCTCTATCAAATTGTCTTTCACTTGGTTTGTGTATGCAAATGAGCTTTTCTTCTCACCAAACAATAGCTCATCAAGAATATGTTTCTCATGCAATAGAATTGACCACTCTTCATGAGATGAATAGTTTTCATCAAATTTGATTAAATTTACCAAAAATTCACATAGGGGTTCATCAACAGTTACACATTCATCTCCATCATCAATCTCATTTGAATTCACCAAATCACTAAATACTGCATCATATGGAATTTCCTTGAATTTCCTTACTATGACATGCAACTTTACTGTCACACACACTTTCTTCATTAATCATTGCAATTTCAATGCTACCATTTTCAATCTTTATTTAGTTAGAAAGCTTTCAAGACAATCATCATTTTCAACAGCGATATCTTCATCAATTTCATCTTTCTCACTCCACTTCATATTGTACTTAATTTCAAAAATATCCCAAAATATTTTTGCACTACCAAATTCAAGCAAAATACCAAACAAGATGTTTTCATCCAGTATCGAGTGCGGATATAATAAGTTGTAATGTTATTGCACCTCTTCAATATCATAGAAATTGACATGACCTTCTTGATCATAATGCAATAAATCTACTTAACCATGTCAATTTTTTCATTTCAGTTGCCCAAAATTCATAATTTATACCTAAGAAGAATGGAAAATCTAACATCACTATTTCATATATTTCATATATTTCATCAAATTTTTCACTAACCGAGTCCTTAGTTCGAACCACTCCACACATTTTTGTTGTTCTTACCCTTTGATTCTTTCTCCTAAATTGTTTCAGTTCTCTCCGGAACTGTTTAAGTTTTCTTTGCTGACCCATGACTTCTCTTGTTCATTCACTTTAACATGTGACACTCCAATAACAAGAAAACACAACCTCGGGTTACAGCTCTCCTTGGTTCTGCAGTGATATCTTTCCTCGCGGCTTCTCCACGCTATAGTGGCAAGCTCACGCTTTCATCTGCAACAGCAGCGGCCCTATTCTTTCAACAGTGTCACCGTTCTCTCTCTTTAAACAACAACAACAGTGTCGCCCAACTTTTAAAATACTTCTCTACGGTCAACACCCAGGCGGCTCCTCTCTGGTTCGCAGACAACGCAGATCTCACACCAGGCAGCGACGATCTGGGCGTACCAACAGAATGCAATGATCTGGGTGTAAGAGAATGCAGCGATTCAGTTTGCAGGGATTTGGACGATCTCGACGCAGCTTCACTACTCAGCAGCAATGATACCTCCAGGTAGGTGCTCTAACAAATCCGATCTCCTCCACGACAACAGCAGCAGGATATACCTCCAGCGATATACCTCTGATCTTCCGCTTTCCCGAGCTGTTATTCACTCCGCAGGATCCCGACCAGCTTCCTCACAGGTGATATCGATATGAGGCTGACGAATATACTGCTTTGAACAGAAGTACACTGCGGCCAAGCTTTCCGTGCATCGAATTGCTTTACACGCTGTAGAAATCGCTCCACCATACACGCTGTAGAAATCACGTGGTTGGGGGTACTTAGAAAAGTGCGAATTGGATCGGTGTTACTGTCAAACGAGCCCGTCTGGGTCCTAAAACATCTCTGGCCAAAGCTTTCTTCATGCCATTTTGTATGAAAGCTGTACTCTCTGGAATTTCACCCAAAAGCAAGCGACAATTGCAGCCCATTTATTACACTGAATACGGAAGCCACGGGCTGATACTTGAGCTTTACGAGCTGCTTGTAAGATTGTACAAACTCAACAGACTCCTTCCTGCTCAATGCAGAGGTGCATGGGGACGCTGAAGGCGGTGCTCATAATATTGAGAATTCGATAATAATTCCATTAAACCTTCGTGCGCATTGCACTGATCAGAGCTTAGGGTTGCAGTTGGTTATAGCGCATTGCACTGATCAGAGCTTACGGTTGCAGTTGGTTATAGCTGTAGGTAAGGCATGTGAAGCAAGGACCTGCAATTAAGCAGCCTTTTTCCTTTCCTATTTCGTTATGTTCCGTCTAAGAACCGACCGGAATTACAGAGTCATGATTACCCTGGTGTCTTTGCTTCAGTCAACAATTCATTACAGTTGATTTTGCTTCATATCCGTTGGATGAATAGAATCTGCAATCTACATAGATTTTGCTCCATATCAATTGGATGAACAAAATTTGCAATCGAAATAATCCATATTGATTAGATGAATACAATCTGCTGTCCAAATAAAGATTGCCTAATATAGGGAGAAAAGTCAACGGTTGACCATGATCTTAAATCAATTGTACATTCCGGATAAAAGTCAACGGTTGACCATGATCTTAAATCAATTGTACATTCCGTCCATGTTGATTACCGTTGACTTTTCTCCATCGAAATGTCAAAGGTTGCCCATATTGAACACCGTTGACTTTGTTCCATAGAAAGGTTGACCATGATCTTAACTCAATTGTACACTCCGTACATATTGATCACCGTTGACTTTTCTCCATTGAAATGTCAACGATTGACCATGTTTATTATCGTTGACTTTCCTCAATCTAAAAGTCAACGATTGACCACCGTTGACTTTGCTCCATCGAACAGCGGCAATCGAGATAAGAATGGCAAGAAATGATGCACATCCCACTGTAAATAACCTTTAAAACGACTCTAATAAGCAAATGGCCTCATCCTCTGCAAATAATATCTTGATGTCCTTAATATTACANATAAAACGAATTGCAGGATAGAGAAACTGTTTAACAGGACAGAACAGAATGCATAAAACACACGCGCTCAGATTTCATTATTGAATTGGTATTTAAAAGGAATTACATGCAAGGTGAAAGCTTCGTAAACAACGAAGCGTCTCACTCAACTCAGCGATAAAAACAAGGAAGCAAACAACTGTAAGTTAACTAATTTGATTGAGCGATCAAAGGAGCGATTGCTCAACTTATTCATCTAACACAATCTTCTTCACAAACAGTAACACGCAACCCTCTCTCCAATGGCATCTTCTACAAACTTGAATTTTCCCTTCACCCACACAGATTCAACTCCCCTGAGCTCTGATACCAATTTAAAAAATGGAAATGAGACCATCTACTCGGCATAGGCTGGGAGGAATCCTAAGCAACCCCACACTCTTTATATCAATCAGTCATGAATATAAAGAAATACATCAGATAAGGAGTTAAAACAAACTCTTAAGAAAATAGGATCTATGTCCTAAATACAAACACCATAAAAACGGTCTAACTAATAGATTCTCCATTATTTCTCCAACACAATCAAATACATACATATAAAGAGAAAAATACAATAAACAGAAAAAGATTCAAAAATCCAATATATTAATGGCATAAAAGTATTTGTTGAAAATGTTATGCCAACCAAGCTATCGAGTGTTATGTATAAGCAAACATTCAACATAAAGGCAAATTAGAAATAAAACTATGAAAACATGAGTTGTGTCATGAGGGGCTGACACACAGCAATGCTAAACAAAGCATAAAATCATAATTAATAAGCAGAAAGTAAAATCGGTTGCTCAGAATTCATAAACCAGTCATAAAGATGAAATCCGAACTTATATATTTGCAATTTTGTCCCCTTCGATAGGATTAGTGAAAGTGGTGTTTAAGATTGGAAGTCATTTCATGGTAGTGAGAACAGTGGGTACTACAAATCAAATCCATCTCCATTCATTTAGGTATAGTTCATAAAATAGACATATAAGGCATTTATATTTGATCTATAAATAATATAAGGCATTTATATTCTATTTGTTTCATTAACAAGATATTTTATGAGGTAGAGTTTATAAAAATATTTCATAATTGATTCATAAACCAACAATTTATATATTTCATAATTGATTATAAACAAGGAATTTATATCCTATTTGCTTCATCAATAGATATATTTCATAATTGATTCATAAACAAGGAATTTATAGTTTATTTGCTTCATCAACAAGGAATTTATAGTTTATTTGCTTCATCAACAGATCTTATGTAAAAGTATGTTTCTGATCTCTCTTTCAAATTTGTACAGAGAAGTCTGCGTGCAAAAAGGCCACTAAACCTCTGTTCCTTTTGCCCTGTACAAAGATCTCTGTTCTTCTCCATTCTTTTGAGAGCTGTAAGGTCTTTGTTATAGACGTAGCTTGCACAGAAGAAGCAACTAACCAGCAACAACAATGAGGCCAATAAAATCAAAGCTCTGCAACCACTCTCTGCCTGAGACTTCTGTGAACCTTGCTATCCAATATGCCAACCAAGTCTCTATGTTTTAGCTTCTGTGTTCAATCCAATTCGGACTGCAACTTCTCTTCTTGCTCCTCCTCCTAAGTATGGAAGAATAATCCAATTTGTTGGGCCTGTGATGCAAGGCAATTGCTTCACATGGGTGTTGTCTCTAAGGTCTCTCGACTGCAAGATAATGGGAAACCCGATTTGTTTTGGTTCTCAACACGAGTGAGTGCAACCTACAACCAGGCTTTCACTCTATGGATGAACTGCTGACAACAGTTGTTCTGAAGTAACTTCGAATATTTATCTGCCACTGCCACACAACGGAAAAGATCTAAATCGCCTATATGGACAGAATTGGTAAGGTCAAAGTAGGGGCTCAAAGCTTTCTTCATGCCATTTTGTATGAAAGCTGTACTCTCTGGAATTTCACCCAAAAGCAAGCGACAATTGCAGCCCATTTATTACACTGAATACCGAAGCCACGGGCTGATACTAGAGCTTTACGAGCTGCTTGTAAGATTGTACAAACTCAACAGACTCATTCGTGCTCAATGCAGAGGTGCATGGGGACGCTGAAGGTGGTGCTCATAATATTGAGAATTCGATAATAATTCCATTAAACCTTCGTGCGCATTGAACTGATCAGAGCTTAGGGTTGCAGTTGGTTATAGCGCATTGAACTGATCAGAGCTTACGGTTGCAGTTGGTTATAGCTGTAGGTAAGGCATGTGAAGCAAGGACCTGCAATTAAGCAGCCTTTTCCTTTCCTATTTCGTTATGTTCCGTCTAAGAACCGACCGGAATTACAGAGTCATGATTACCCTGGTGTCTTTGCTTCAGTCAACAATTCATTACAGTTGATTTTGCTTCATATCCGTTGGATGAATAGAATCTGCAATCTACATAGATTTTGCTCCATATCAGTTGGATGAACAAAATCTGCAATCGAAATATTCCATATTGATTAGATGAATACAATCAGCTGTCCAAATAAAGATTGCCTAATATAGGGAGAAAAGTCAACGGTTGACCATGATCTTAAATCAATTGTACATTCCGTCCATGTTGATCACCGTTGACTTTTCTCCATCGAAATGTCAAAGGTTGCCCATATTGATCACCGTTGACTTTGTTCCATAGAAAGGTTGACCATGATCTTAAATCAATTGTACACTCCGTACATATTGATTACCTTTGACTTTGTTCCATAGAAAGGTTGACCATGATCTTAAATCAATTTTACACTCCGTACATATTGATCACCGTTGACTTTTCTCCATGGAAATGTCAACGATTGACCATGTTGATTATCGTTGACTTTCCTCCATCTAAAGTCAACGATTGACCACCGTTGACTTTGCTCCATCGAACAGCTGCAATCGAGATAAGAATGGCAAGAAATGATGCACATCCCACTGTAAATAACCTTTAAAACGACTCTAATAAGCAAATGGCCTCATCCTCTGCAAATAATATCTTGATGTCCTTAATATTACACAGATCATTTCATTGTCGTTTTATGCCACGGAATATAATATGCAACATTTTTAAATACGTGTTCAGCTAACCATCTCAGAGTAATACGTTGAACTGAAGATTTCAACCATAGATGAACGTATACTCGCTTGATCTTGACACTTCTCTTGTGTGATAAATTCTCATTGTGTTTCTAAAAGGCAAATTCGTGGAAAACAACTTCGATTAACAAATCTTGCATTGATTGTGGGTTTATCCTACGTCAAGCTTGCTTTGGCACAAAGGAGAGTCACATAATCACCCAGCTATGTAATTAAATGGACCAGCAAGGTAATGAAACGCCCAGATAGAGCCCAACTGTCTAAGCAGAGGAAAAAGAACCAGATACTAGGGAATGGAATTAGCAATCTAACGGGAAAGAAGTAATAGCTTTTTCTTTAAGACTACAGATTTCAGATCTCAGAGCAAATCCCAGGGTGGCCCTTATAGAGCTTTGAAGTGTAATTCATTTACACACAGAGAATGAATTCATACACCATAAAATAAGCAGGCATCCATTTACTATGAAGAAGAACAACTTCAAACATAATAATTAATCAATAAACATAAGAATTTTACACTGTAAATTCAATTGAGAAAACTAGCTTGAAATGGGGCTCACTTTCTTCATTCCATCAATCTTTGACACATTGTTTTCATAGTTTTCTATTTGAAATTAAAAATAAAAAACTTAAAAGTATCAACTCTTACACCCACACATCACTTCCGATTCATTTTGGATCAATAGTTCATCTTCCTTGTTATTTTTTCAAGTGAGGACAGTTCAACAATACAAAAAGCAATGGACCATAAAATACAAGCATAACAACTATCGTTTTCTTAATTTCTTTAAAGTCTTTTTGAGAAATTGCATCCTACTTAAAATCTGAATTTTCCTTCATCATAGTGGTTAAGTACTCTACACTTTTAGTAAGTACTCTACACTTGAAATTTGAAATGTGTTTTTTAACAAAATTTGTCATTCATGAAGAAATTGCATCTCTTTCTCTTTCTCATTTTATAGTAAAGCAACACATGTAATATCTTCAAATAACTCACAATCATTCAAGTGTCTTTATGCTTAAATTGGTTCTTGTCAATTGGGTGTCACTTGACTGGTTGTGAGGAAAAGTTGTTGCCCTCTTCATTAGGGTTCAAATCTCACTATGTGACATGTTTGCTCTAAATGAGAACCCCACTTGAAATGTAATTACAAGTAGCCGAGAACCTCTTTTGGCCAAACCATCCTGACAAGAAGAGTAAGGGGGATAAACTCCACTAGAATGGAAAAGGGGCTAAGCTAAGGGGGCTTAAGCCAAAAAAAAATGTTTTATCAATATTCCTAAAGTTAAAGTCTAAAGTAGGGGATAATGCATTTTATCCTAAGTCCCTATGAGGAAACGTATCACCATGTGAGGGAACCATGTGTGGCCCATGTAGTGTCCAACATGACAAGTGTCAAGTTGGGAACATGCACATAAGTTTTGGGGATGTATCACCATGTGAGGGAACCATGTGTGACCCATGTAGTGTCCAACATGACAAGTGTCAAGTTGGGAACATGCACATAAGTTTTGGGGACTTTAGTTCATTCATCTACCATTCGATCATTATTATTTTCCTACCTCACCTCGT
>SNQJ01S0055254.1:61255-80056 GCA_010110895.2 Picea sitchensis
ATCCACAACGATCCATTGTTCTTTGTCTACAAGAAGGTCCTCCATATTGAGCTTCCATAGCTCAAAGTTTTTACCGTTGAACTTCTCTATCTCGATTCTAGATGAGCTCTCCATTCCTCTTTCTATACTTGAATCTCCACTGCAAAATCTCCCACTAAACCCAGGTTTATCACAAACCAAAGATAAACTTGAACTATCAAGACCGAGCCAAAACCTCAACAACAAAGGCGTCCCTCTGAAGCCAAAAACGAGCTCTGATACCACATGTAATTTTTAAACCTACGAAGTAAAGCAATGCATATAGATTCTTAAGGAAGACAGAAATTAATCAATGGCTCATACACAGAGTACACAGAGATTTTATACCGGAAACCCTCAACTGGGAAAACCTTTATTATATTCATTATCTCGAATTTCACCATTCACCATACAATATATACAATGTTTTTAGGTATTTCGTAGATACCAAAACCCTAATCCATTAATCTGGGATTAATTTACAAAACCACTAAAAATAGCAAAATTGCCCAAAAAAACAAATTTTGAGGCGTTGCGCGTAACTAGGGGGGGGCATACCTGCCCCCCCCCCCCTGGGACCCCCCTAGGAAAGCGCTCGGCGAACACTGCACAAGCAGAGCACTAGTGCGAGGGATCGTCAGACACAGTTGTCATATCTGATGCGCCCACACACACACATGCAAAGAATATAACACATACCCAACAATGTGTTCCTTTCCTCGGGAAAAGTTTGTATAAACTGATGAGAGAGCAAAGGAGCAAGGAGGCTATGTGTCACGATAAAAGGAAACATGGTTATTCCTTTGAGGATTGCATGAGAACGACTGTTAATAATCATGAGTTAAAATAATCGGTAAAGAAAATATGAAAGTGTGTCTAAGTTAGACACACAGAACACTACTACATGTGGTTAAATGTGTGAAAGAATAGTTTGAAAGAAAGATGATAACCTAAAGATACAGGTTTGAATGATAACCTAAAGATACAGGTTTGAACATGTGAATCTGAAATGCATAATGAAAATGAAATATTATATTCCTTGTGGAATATTTGATAGAACTCTAAAATAATGAAGTTGAGGCTAACTCAAGAATGGAGGTCATGTCGAATCGTTTGGATATGCAACAAGATAGTTGCATGTTGAAGAGGTTCATGTGGAGGAACTATGTAAAGAACTCTTCCAGGAGAACAGAGCTATAACCTTAATGACTGATGAGAATTGGATAGCGGGTTGCATAACCTAATTATATAAGAATCTTGGATTCCATTTTAAAATATCATTCATGAGTGCCAAGAACTGCAGACGAATGAGGACCAATATGATCTTTGTGGTTGGGAAATGTGCAGAATTCACAAGTTCATGATTCATTTATGAACAAGAAACTTATTGATGTAGCATGTTGAATTATCTAGGAAGGTCAAGGTTAACATGACTAAGACTACACAAGGGATAGAACAAGCAGATCCCAGGAGGGATAAATTGTAAAAGAAAAGAAGGAGAAAGTGATTAATACTTCTTTCACTATGAAACTTTGAATAATAAGACAGAGTTGTATGCTTAAAAAGGACAACTATGAAAATAAGTACAGTTAATAATTGAAAGATACAATATCGAATGTGTTTAAATGAATGAGCTTGGCTAAGACATAGTGTTCAAAGGAAATGAGGCCTTGAAATTAATTCAGCTAGGTTGAAAGTTCCCTGATGAGAGAATCCCTTAACTTATTTCTTGTTGTCTATTATGTTTCTCTGGAATGAGAAACTAATACACTAATGAATGTAGATATTTTGGCATGAGAATGTTGAGAGTTGCAGCTGAAATTTGATTTCGGTTGCACTCATGAAAACATTAGGGACAATTTGATGGAGTGCATATAGATATGTTAAGGCATATATGAAAAGGTTTTACTAAAATAAATGTTATGGTACATGCATTTGATTTTACATGACAGCTAATGTAAAATGTGAATGTGGTGATGTATGTCACATATAGAGAAGATTTGAATTGTTAGGGAAGGAAAATTTCCAATAGTGAACAACCTCATACAGAAGTGAATGCAAGAAGGTTGTTTATAAAATAAAAAACTGTGAAAGGGAATTTAGAAGTCCCCAGGAAGCACCAATGAAGAGGTAATAACAGAAAAGGTGTTGGAAGCCAGAACATGTATAAAGATTTCAAGCCCATGTGCCATGAGAGGTAAAAGGGAATTAGGTAATAATCCCTTCTAAAATAGTCTATGATTGATGTATGCATGTGATTTAAATGGTTGTTATATGCCAGTAATACCCAAGTAGGGTATGATTCAGGAAGAAAAACCTACATGATGAAGGTGTAAGCCTCTGACAGCCGAGGGTGATTGAAAACCTTGGAAAAATGCATGAACAAAAGTGCTCGAAGGTAGCACGAGGATGTAATGCATTAAGGAGATACATATGATAAGAGAGTGGTTATATATATAGGACTGCCCATTGTGGAAGAAGTATCTTCCAGTGCTCTGCGGAATTGCAGAATGGTAAAGAGAGGAATTGGGTGGCCATAAACGTTGGCACCCTAGTTAGCAATAAAGAAATAATGCTTGAATGCATTCATGTGAACCTTTTAGTTTCACGTATGCTAATTTGAGGTCATGATCAGCTGAAGCAGGAAACCATGGTCCTGCTGTAAAAATAAATGTGTATAAGGAACCATGTGGTAAAAGGTTGGTTGAGTTCCAACCCACCAAGGAAAAGTGCCTAATATGAAAAGTAATAATCTAAAAATAAATGTGAGGGTGCATTGTGTGTGAATGTGGCCATGGATGTTGGAAAATTGATTAAGTTCATTTGAAGTGTGATTGCATTTTGAAAGGTTTTGTTGGACAATTGGTTTGATAGTTGGTTGTCATTGATGTCAACCCTTGAAGAGTGATATTGGAGACTAAAGTCAACCCTTAGAGATTGATGTCAACCCTTGGAGAGGTCCAGTGATGTGGATGAGATCGTTGGATATTTTATTATCATTTGTGTGATCGAGATTAATGGTGAGTTAGTTGATGAAGACCGGTAGCACATTCCAGTATCCTAGACGATGTGGTTTTGGTGCCCAAAGTTGATTAAGGAATATGGACATGATGGACAATGAAATTGCAGGTAAGACTATCATAGATGGATACTACACATTGTTTTGTTTCCGTTTATATGTGGAACGTCATGTGGTTCCTCATGGTTAGGGAGATGTGGCCTTGTGAAGTTGGAAGCCCCAAAGAGTGGTCAAGAATCCCCTAGTTGGTTACAAGTCTTGGTCAAAGGGTAAAGTGGTTGTAACAAGAAACCCCTAAAATAAGGAAAGAGGTTACCTATCACAAGTATAAATACACCTCAAGAGTCTCTCATTTGTACACACACTTACATTGAATATCTATCTTATCAGTGTTATGGTATATATTTTGGTAAATCTATTAGTGAATTTGAGGTTGAATGTGACGACATTTTTCTAAAGTTGAGAAGGTCTGAAGGAGTGAAAGTTTCGGAGTTGCAAAAAACTAGTAACCCTAGTTTTCTGAACTTATATGTGAGTTGCAAAAGGCCAGGTCACATACATATGCAGGTTGTAGAAGGATCGCATATGTCATTTATGTATTTGTTTAAGGCATGTCTTGGAAGCCCTTGATGGTACATGGTTAAGGTGATATTGTTACATGCTTGAGACATACTCTTGGTACTTTCTATATGGTTGTTATGGTTCATTGTTAGAGGCATGTCTTTGTGTTATTGGAATATACATGACGCTTATCTTATGGTACATGGCATGATTGAGAGGGATATGCTATATGGTTGAGACACATTACATGGTTCATGGTATATGGTTTATGGTACATCTGTTGATGTACATGGTTGATGTGATGGTTGATACATGATTTATATGGTTTATGGTACATATGTTGATGTACATGGTTGATGTTATGGTACATGATTGGTACTTGGTATACATGGTTGATGATTGAGGCATATGGTACAGGTTGAGGTGCATGGTTGATGCACGGTTTGGTACATGTGTTGGTGCATGGTTGATGCACTTGTTTTGATACAGGTTGTGGTACATGGTTGATGCTTGGTATGGTACAGGTTGATGGTTTGGTACATTCTTTGGTGCATGGTTGAGACACATACCTTGTGATGGTATGTTTGTGATCGTGGTACATGCTTGGTAGAGGCATGTGTTGGTGATGTTGGACATCTAGTTGAAAGGTGTCCTTGGTGTATGATCCATGTGAGAGGATCTGGTTGAGTATCAGTGACAGTGACAAGTTGGATACAGTGACAGGTTGGATACAGTGACAGATTGACAGTGGCAGATTATAGGTTGATGTGACAGAGGCAGTGACTATGACAGACGCAGTGACTGTGACAATGGAAGTGATTGTGGTAGTGACAATTGGTCTACACTTATATTTTAGGGTGGTTGGATGGGGAAAGAAAAGGAGGTTGTATCCTCCTTCTGGTTGGAGCCAGAGAATCAGGGAGTTGGAGCTTCCTTCAGGCTGGAGTCTGATAACTAGGTGGTTGTAGCCACCTTCCAATTGGATCTAAAGAACCCAGGGGGTTGTAGCCTCCTTCTGGTTGGAGCTACAGAATTTAGGGATTTGTAGCTTCCTTCAAGTTGGATCTTGAGAATAGGGGGTTGGAGCCTCCTTCTAGTTGCAGCTGGAGAATTTGGAAGTTGGTGCTTCCTGTGAATGAATTATTGATAGACATAAGAAATCATTCTATGGTTTTTTACCATTTGGGTTTCCACGTAAATATTGGTGTATTGTGTATTTGATGTGTTGTTGTTGATGTGATGTTGCTTATGATTATATGCTCATGATATATTGAATGMAATCATAGATGATACATTGATGATATATTGTTGAACATTTTTTATAAAGTGAAAGAATATATATTGTGGTTTAAATTGGTATAAAGTGCTCATACTAATTCACCCCCCCCCCACCTCTCAGTATTACAATAGGTTTGGCATGCTAAAATAATGCATTTGTAAGGAATGGTATTTCCTTCTTGAGTTGATGAATTTGATTGATAGTTTGCATAGTTCTAAAAATTGTTTGTGAGCCACTACAAGTGTGCAATGAAAATACAATGTGCATGAGAACTAACAATTTGTTTGGATGATTGAAGTGGAAATTGTAGCAAGAAAGGTCTTGGAATGGCAGTGGTGTAATTCCACTAGGAAGACCAATTCCTATTGATTATAAAAGAGCCAAACTGCCATGAGAAAGTATATTAGGCTTTTGAATCTGGTTCCTATGTGGAACATATTTGAAAATCAAAATCTTAATTGATGAACATGCACATGCAGAGAATGATAGTTTCATTCTATTGAATAAATGGTTTGATAGTTGTGATTAAATTGCTAAGAGTAGACAATTCTGAAATCACTTGTGAACCTTTGTAAGTATTACAATAGAGTTTTATGGTACATGTAATACTAATAATTTGTTGGTTGAATGAAAGATGGCGACATTGCAGAAAAAGTGGTCTCAAGTATGGTGCTACAAAGAGCCATCATAAAGACCGATGCATATTGTTGCAACAACCAAGAAAATTATGAGATAGAATTTCATATTTTGGGAAAAAGTTGATTTTCCTTATGAAATAAATTCAAATTTCTAAATAATGTTTTTATAATATTGTCTCATAATGATTGTATGTGTGTGTTATAGATGAGATAACAGTTTTTAAAGTTGGAATGCTTGGACAAAAAGGCTACTAATTGGACATTCGAGACTTATGTTTGTCATAAAGAGTAGACCTTAGTGGGGGTATGGAGATGAGTTGATGCTCTTTTTGTGTGTGAAATCCTTGGCAAGATGGATCACTAAAGGACTGTGTAGCAGTGAAAGGATGCTTGAGCTTGGAAGGGTGAGTGCAACAAGGAAGAGGCAACTCAATAATACCACCATGAGCAGAATTATTTCCTAAATCATCTCTATGGAATAAAGCATGTGAATTCTAGTTGAAGTATGAAAAGATGAATCGGGTGTTTGGAAATAGAGCACCAGAAAGACAACAAGATTATAATAGTAAAGTCATGGAGCTTTTTGAATAATTTTGAATGCATATGTATATGATTCACTAAGGACAGTGCTTAGATAAGGGGGAGGGCAATGTAATACCTCTAAGCCGAACCCCAGTTGAAATGTAATTACAAGTATGCATATAGGTTAGTGATCCAGGAACCTCTTTTGGCCAAAGAGCTTGTTTTGTCTTGTGTATTTTCACTTGGAAATTAATGAAATAAAACACAATTGCATGCAGACCATCCTGAAAAAGAAGAGTAAGGGGTATAAACTCCACTAGAATGGAAAAGTGGGGCTAAGAGTCTATAAAAGGGGATAAACTAAGGGGGATTAAGCCAAAAAGAAATATTTTATCAATATTCCTAAAGTTAAAGTCTAAAGTAGGGGATAATTCATTTGATCCTAAGTCCCTATGAGGAAACAATGTGAGGGAACCGTGTGTGGCCCATGTAATGTCCAACATGACAAGTGCCAATTTGGGAACATGCACATAATTTTTGGGGACTTTAGCTCATTCATCCACCATTCGATCATTATTATTTTCCTACCTCACCTCTTTGTTGTCATCTGGACCTTCATTTTGTCACTATCATACATGTACCTATACCAGGGAGAGCATAGGATTATGTTGAAGAGCATCGAAAGAGAATTGTTAAGTTGAAGAGGTAGGTTGTCAGGCCCATGTGCATTCTCTCCATGTGAGAGAATTGCATGGAATTGCATTCCCATAAATGCTAAGTGGTCCTCAAAGAACTTTGATTATTCTTTTTTGGCTTGTTGTTGAAGCATGTAGGAAGTGGGCAGCCATAGGGGGCACACTTCTTGGGTGGGACAAGAATTTGGGGAAAGTAGAGTATGTGGAACTTGGAACTTGTATTGAGATATTGTTGTTGTTGAGAGACCTCTAGGGATAGATTTTCCTTGCCCTAGTGGAGTTCAAACCCAGGTCGGGGTGATCTGTTCTCAGTTTGTGGGGAACAATGTCTAAGGTTGGGAGGAAAGTTAAAGGTTTGCATGCAATTGGTGTTTATTTCATGAGATAAGTGCCTATCATGTGTTTATTTCAATAACTGTGTGTGTGATTATGAGTTTTATATTATGGAATATATGTTATTAATTCTATGTATGAATTGTTGTTGTTGTGTGTTTTTTTTATTCTGCATAACTCTGCAGAAATCCTGTGTTGAGAATTAGTGTGAAAAATACTATGAATTCTGGTCATAATTGATTGTTATTTGTAATACCTTTTAAGTAATTTTCCCTATAAAAATTGTATAGATGATGTAAACTTGTAATTTTTCCATGGGTTCCATAATTATCATTACCTTGAGTGTATTGACGATGAGACTGGTTCAATAATGGAGTTTGTAGTTGTAATACCCTGAAAATGTTTATCAATTTCTATGTTTATATCTTCGACTGTTTATGTAGAATTAATAATTGTACATATGATAAATGGGCCAATTACCCATCTTGTTACAAGAAAAGTTAAGTGAGTAAAAACTCATTATTTTGGGTTGGAAAGGCCTTGAACAACTACAGACACTGTGTTGGTCACAATTTATCATCCTTACATCGTGTTGAGAAAATATTAACAGTTTGGAATGGGTTTTACACCCTCTGAGTGGTCCTAAGAGTCTTAGGAAAGCTTCAGAGAAAAACTCAGAGAATTAAATACTACAAGAAACCTTCTCCCCCGTTGGATATATCATTGATGATGTGTATTTCATGTCAGTCCATGTGGAGGGTCCATGAGTAGAGTGGCCCACGATGCCATGTGGAATGGTGTTAAGGTCTTTGTGGAAATGAAGGGTGGTGTGGTCTGAGTGCCACGTGTCAATCCAAGTGACAGTGTTGGGTAGTTCCACGTGTGTAACATGCAGGTAGTGGAATTAGGATCACAGTGGGTCCATGGATATGGGAAGGTGAGATGAATGAGTCTGTGAGTCCGCGAGTCCGCCAACCCGTGAACCTGACAGGATCACAAAATAATATAAGTGTTGAGACTTTTCGGACGGGATTATGAAGAAGTGGTACATATTTGTACGTCCATGAGTCCAAGAGTCCACGAATGAAAAAGAATCTAAGTGTCAGGGGCGGTTTCATGAAAGGTACGATTAAAGACCAGGAGTCTGCAAAACCGCCACCCACGAGTCTGTGAATTCGATAAGGTTGTTAGAAAAGAAAAAAATTGGGTACCCCATCCCTTAGAAGGTAAATAGGGGGTCGGGTATGTTACATTCCCCTAGGATATTTATCTAAAAAAATAAAAAATAAAAATGGTCAAATCAATGGTTACTACCCTCAAAATGAGGGGAAGTTCCTAGGAGGTTTCCCCTATGATATTTATCTGGAAAAAAGAAAAAAAAATGGTGAAAAAAAATTGTCAAAGCAATGGTTAACTTTCAATCTATATGATTCAACAGCAAGGACCTGATTGGACCCGATTGTATCATGAGAATCCTTTTGAAAGTGATTTTCGATTGGTCAAAGCAACGATTAACTTTCAATATGTTTGATTCAACTATAAGGACATGATTGTATCATGAGAATCCATTTGAAAGTGATTGTTGATTGTTTGTTTCCTTATGCCTTGCAGGAATCTAGGGTTTACTCTAGGTACCACCCTCAAATGAGGGGAAGTGCCTAGGAATTTTCCCCTAAAATGTTTATCTAGAAAAAGAAATGGTCAAATTGGATCTTAGAATACACATGTATGCAATACATGTAATCTAATATGATTCAACTATAAGTATCATGAGAAGCTATTTAAAAGTGAAATCATCTTAAATCCTAATTGTAAAATCTTATTTGTTGGTGGAAGGAGGTAATTTTATTTCTTTAATACTTTGTTTAATTTGTGTAAACAAACATACAATGGAATCTTGCATTTCTTTTTCTATATTTGGACTAGATTCACCACCTAGGTTGAGTGTCTAATTACAAAAATATTTTTTACATATGGCATTTTCTTAATTCTTTTTACTATAAACTTCAATGCAAGATGCATGGATATCTCATTTGTATTAATGTCTTGAGGGGTATAGAATGTTATATTATCTTGGAATCATAAATTTTGAGGTCTTTATAAGACAATGCAAAGACATCTTGGATTTTTTGAAAAATTTAACAACTATTAGCACTTATTTTTATGTACAATGCAAACCTAAGTTGACTTGTCTAGGTTGGGATTCATTCGGTTGTCAATCAGGAAACATGGCCATTTACCACAGGACATCCACCAAAAAATTAACCCTCTACCCTCCCACTAAACCCAATATAGACTTAGAAACACCACTTTGGTTTGATGGAGAAGAGACTGATGAAGAAGGGGAAGCACATCAAGTCCTATCCATAGATCAATACTTATCTATATAAGAGACAAAATATAGGACAATGAAATCAATGATTTTATAGCCTCTTCCTCTTCCTCAGGAAACACATATATTCTTGAGCATGTTATGAAACCAGAAACTCAAGTTTCTTTAGCCTCAACAAGCATTTCACCCATAGAACACAAACCCACACCACAAAAAATATCAAGGATCCCTTATAGAAACCATAGAAATCAGCCCATGGAAAACCTTGAAAATCAACCAGGTACTAACCAAACAACAAAAGGAGAAATTGGTTCAAGTGTTGCAAAAGCACAATGATGCCTTCACTTGGGATTACTATGACATGAAAGGAAATCAATCCCGGCCATGGCCGCACATCATATATATATATATATATATATATATATATATATATATATATATATTAAAGGAAGGATCTAGATCCATTTGTCAACCCCAACTATGGATGAACCCAGCAATGAAAGACTGTTAAAGAAGAGCTATAGAAATTGCTTACAACTAACTTTATCTATCCAATTTTTTATAGCCAGTGGGTCTTCCCTCTTGTCATGGTGCCAAATAAAAATGGTAAATGGAGAATTCATGTAGATTATAGAGAACTAAATAAATAAACCCATAAATATCATTTTCCTGTTACCATTTATCGATGGTCACGGACGCGTTGGGAAAGAATTTTTTTTCTTTCCCTCGGCCAGTTAGTGGATATAGCAGGATCAAAATCACACCCAGGAGATCAGAAAATAAATTTTGCATAGCAGGGTACATTCACCTACTATGTTCTAACATTTGGGTTATGCAACGCCCCCACTAGCTTTCAGTGATCCGTTATAGATATATTATCTGATCTAATTCATGATTGTGTGGGAAATATATATGGATGATTTCACAACATATGGGGATAAATTTGATAAGTCATTAGCCAATCTGGAAAAGATGTTAATAAGGTGAAAAGAGTCAAGTGTTACCCTCATAAATGAAAAGTGTTTGATTATGGAAATTGATGGCATCATATTGGGACATGCATCTCCGAAAAAGGTATTCAAGTCGATCCAAAAAATATAAAGGTAATAATAAATTTCCCAACTCCAACTTCACAGAAGCAGGTACAAAGATTTCTAGGATATGTTGGTTATTAGCGTAGATTCCTTGAAAAATTTTATGTATTGGTCATCCATTATTCGTTTTACTTAACAAATACACTGAGTTTGTATAGACAGAGACATGCAAGCATGAGATTGATGAATTGAAAATCAAAGTATATGAAACTCATGTACTAAGAGGGTCCGATTGGACCCTCCCATTCCAAATTTCCACCGGATGCATCGAACACCGTTGTCAGATTCATTCATGGACAACTCAAAGAAAATGACTCATATGCAATTTACTATGTCGGTAAGAATCTCATGTTGAATTGAATTATACATAAACTGAAAAAGATTTTCATGTTGTTAGTCATGCAATAAATAAGTTTAGACACTACATTATTGGATATCCCATAATCTTACATATTGATCATGTTGTTATCAAATATTTATTGAACAAACCAATCACCAATGGTGGGGTCACTAGATGGTTTCTTTTATTGCAAGAATTTTATATTACCATCCTAGATAAACCAATAAAATATAATGTAGTTGCTAACTTTCTTTCTAGAATAGCATCTAATGAGAATGAACCTTCAGTAGAATATTTTTTCCCAGATGAACACCTCTTTGCATTGTCTACCAACTCACCTTGGTTTGCAAATATTGTTGATTTTTTGGGTGCAAGCAAACCCCCGCATCATCTTACTCCCAAAGAGCGACAAAATTATAGTGTTAAAAGTGAAATATTTTCATGGATTGATGGTTGGATCTTCTACATTGGGACTAAATTGATTATCAAAAGATTTGTATGAGAGGAAAAATCCCAAAAATAATAAAATCATGTCACAATGGGCCATGTGGGGGACATTTTGTAGATAAAATAATTGGGTACAAGATGCTCCATCAAGAATTATTATTTTCCACACTTTTTAGAAGCGTAAAGAGTATGTGAGCGAGGTCACGGCCAGTTTCAACGCATGGGTAGACTCGTACAAACAAATGCAATGTCACTAAAGTTCTGAATATTTGAACAGCATGACAATGGTCCATTGATTTTTATTGGGACCAATAAATCCCTCTTCCCATCGACACTCCTACATCCTCGACTATACATTCTATGTCACAAAATGGATGGAGGAAAAGAACTTTCGATGAAACCAAACAAGCAGTAATGGAGTTTCTTCATGAGAGATCTATGTAAGGTTTGAAATACCATGAGAGATAGTGGCTGATTGAGGAACTCAGTTCACATCATGACTTATCAGAGGAGGGGCGATGGACAACTTCTGAGATCAAACATGAATAACAAAACCATGGGAGCCATCAAGAAAAATGGACAAATAGAGGGGACTAATAAGATATTTAAGGCCATCATAACTAAAACCATTAGATTACATCTCAAGGACTGGGCTGATAGATTCCTCAAATTTTTATGGGCCTATAGAACCACATTGAGGACTACTACAAGATGCACACCCTATGATTTAGTATATGGGAAAAGAGAATTGATGCTGATTGAAACAGGAATATGAACACTTAGGATAGTATTACAACTTGGGTTGGACCTATCAGAGGCTTAGAAACAAATACTACCTCAAATTAATGACTTGGATGAGCTACGACAAGATTCCATACACTAAGCCACAATGATACAACTACCAAGGCCAGGATAGTGAGTTTATCATGAAAAATAAGTTCAAAGCTGGAGACTAGGAATTTTTATTTGATTCTAGGTTCAATGAATTTAGAGGAAAATTTCACACCATATGGCTCGGTCCATATGAGATTGATACAGTATATGACAGCGGGGCCATCAAACTACACACCATAGATGAAGACATAATTCCTCTAATGGTCAATGGAAATAGACTTTGCTTATATCACTGACCCCTATCAATGGAATCCTTTTTTAGGAATATTGAAAATGGATGGCCTGATAGTGATATGGAACTTGTTCAGGGGATGAAAGAGTCGGTGGATAATATGTTCCTTCTCTTGCTAAAAAGTGAAAACTAGCTAAAAACTGCATGGCAAACAAAGAAGGGTATACGATTTCATGATGGTTATGTGAGGATTCTTCTCAATAAATTTTTACTTAAACACTTATTTTTTCTAATAATCTTCTTTTTTGAGGGATATGGAAAATATTGTTGTTGCATTTCTGGTTGTTGCAACTCATGTTGACTGCAGAGTTCGATGTTGCAATTCTTGTTGCTACAATTCACGTTGTTTCAACTCTTGTTGTTGCAATTCTCTTTGTTGCAACTCCTTTTGTTGCCCCAATTCATGTTGTTGCAGTTCCCATTGTTGCAACTCGTGTTGCTTCAATCCCTGTTGTTGTAGTTCACATTGTTGCAAATCCTGTTGCCGCAACTCTTGTTGATGCAATTCTATTTGTTGCAACTTCCTTTTCTGCAATTATTCATGTTTATACAACTCCCTTTGTTGCAACTAAACCCTTTTAATGCAATCCCCTTGGTTGGAACTCCACTTGTAGGCCTCCTTCATTTTGCAAATCTATCTTCTCTCATTCCCTTAGTTGCAACTCCACTTGCGGACCTCCTTCATTTTGAAAATCCCCTTCTCTCTCATTTCTCTTGGTTTGTGATTCCACTTCTGACCCTCAGGTCATTCCCAAATATCCCTTCTCTCATTTCTTTTTCTAGAAATCCACTCGTAGCTTCCCTCCCTTTCTAAAATCCCAATCCTCTCATTTTTGTTGTTGCATCTTCGTTGTTGTGACTCACGTCGTTTCAACTATGTATGTTTATTTCATTTTCACTTTCCACCATACCTTTAGCCTACACCATTGATATTGCGAATTCGTCTCCCTGCTGCGCCACAACTCCCTTTGTTATTTTGACTAGCTTGTAGCCTACACTTCATAGTACAACCATCATCCTAGTTACGGTTGGCCGAGTGCTAATGTCTATGCTGCAATTCCGGTTAGGACCGTTGATGTGAATCCATCCTCCATCATTGCAACTCCATCATCACTATACTCATACAACCACTTTAGGTAAGATGCAACAGGTACGAGTTTCAATAAGAATTTTCAATGAGCAATTTTAATGGCATGTATCTATTATCATTCCTCCATAACCGCCACCTTAGATCATCATTGATATATTCACGATCTCCATACCCACCACCCTTATTTCCACAATTCAAAATTCTCCACCTGTTAACTTGCATCACCCTTGCAAACATATTACATACCTAGCCACTTACGGGTTGAGCAGCTACTTCAAGCTCTTCAAAACTTATTTCAAAATATGATATCATTTAATTTATATAGAAGCATGAAAGAAACGTGATAACATCACATGCAATAATTAATATTCATGCTACAGCATAAAATAAATGAATGTAATGTCATGCACCACAATGACCGGCAAGCATGCATGATGCGAAATATTAATCTCGGACCTGCTAATAATTAATGCTTGGTGGAAATAAATATATATCAGAGAAACACATGACAGAGAGAAATTATATTTTCAAGTAAACATTCCCCAATTGGTTGTTGACCAAGGATGTTCCACCCAATCCTAGACATTGTTGTTTAAGTATCAATAGTAGGTCACCCTTGAGTCAGGGCTATGAATCCACAAGGGCCGTTTTGATTATTTTCGACTTCCCAAACTAGTTAGCACTCAATCTCTCACAAGTTTTCCAACACACAACAATCCAAAGTACACCATCTCTCTTCTCCAATTTTGCATAACCCATGAGAATGGACCCCCTTCTCTACTACGTAGTCCACAGGTTGTCCACCTCCTTCCAGGTCTCCAATGCATTTGGTCAGAATCTCCATGTTGGGACTCTCGGGACTGCTTGATTATGGGCCAAATTTAGTACATGCCAATGTATCTTAGGCATGTAGGCACAAGTTCATGGTTGGAATACACCAGCCATTACTACATCCATCAAACAAATGGATCTTCCCCATCAATTCTCCCACATGTCCCAACCAAGAACAAAAATGAATGAAATAATGGATGATTGACAATGAGAGTGAATAGAGTGGAGGTTGAACAATGAACAATGAGTGAACCCAAAAACAACCCAAATATGGGTTTGTGCAAAAGTACTTGGAAATTCAAGAACCGCATGGCCTTCCCAAAGAAGCTCATGTAGCCACTCCTCTCCAATTAAAACAATTATGGGTAAACAAATATAATAAAAATGATTAGACCCTTAATCCCCCTCTCTCATGAGATGTATCCTATAGCTCTTGTGTTCTCCAGGTCCTTTTAACCCGGTGATGTTTGTTATTAATAATTATCACAACATTACATTTCCTAGTCGCTCTAGCCTCTTTTGATTGTTTGGGCACTCTGACCTTTCATAAAATAACTAAATGCATTATTAATATGGGGAATTAAAATCGGGTTATTACATTTCCCCTCTCCCATATTTGGCGGTGTCCTCGGTGCATATACAAAATAGAAACCAAAGTGTCAAATTTTATTCAAAATTTGTGGGTACTCTTCTGCATGGCATCTTCATGTCCCAAGTAGCATCACCAAGATGCGTAGTAGGTCCATAGATTTACCAACTCCTATAAACTCGATTAAGACATTTTGACTTTTTGTCCAATATGTGCACCAACTGGACCTAAAAGTATCCTTCTGGCTCCCACGGATGGGTTTTAATCAATAACGTGGTTGGGATCATGTACATATTTTTTCAACAAGGAGACATGAAATACATTATGCACATTCTTAGGGCGGGGAGTAAGCATGTATGCAATTGGCCTATTTTGTCCAATATCTCAACTAGACCATAGAATCTAGATGTTAGCTTTGTACAAGCGCCCAACTCCAGTGAGCTCTTCTTGGGCTTCACTTTTAAAGCACATGCTCTCCCACTTTGAATTCCCTTTGAGTTTTTCCCTTATTAGCATAGTTTTTTCTGCCTGTCCTGGGCAGTTTTTCAAATTCTGTTTGATTTTGATTGTTTGATCTTCCATATCCTTGAGCAATTATGGACCAAGGCGCTGCTTTTCCCTCTTGGGTTGTCCCCGGCTCACTAGAGTGTGCACTACTGCCATACAAAGCTTCAGTGAGGCCATGCTTCAATGGCTTCGATACCCGATATTATGGGAAAACTTCGACCAAATGCAAGTAATCTTCTCACTTGGAGCGGTTTATCCATCACATACATTCTCAACATGTCTTCAATTATTTGTTTGACTCTCTTTAATGCGCCCATCCCATTGTGGATGGTATGTTATGCTAAAATTCATATTTGTACCAAATCCTTTAAATAATCCTCTCGATAAATTTGAAGTAAACTCTATGTCTCTGTTTGAAACAATTTCCTGGGTATCATGCAACCTACCAATTTCCCTCATGTAAATTTGTATGCAATATTAGTTGTTGTATGAGTCATTTTTCTGGGAACAAAATGAGAAACCTTTATTGGTTATCAACCACTACCATTATTGAATTATGTTTCATTGTTGTCCTGTGCAATTTGGATATAAAATCAAGGTTACCACTTCCCATTTCCTCTTTGGAATTGGGAGTGGTTATATCAAACCAGTTGGGTATCTATGCTTAGCCTTCACTCTTTGGCATTCAATACATCTGACAATGAAATTAGCAACATCTTTCTTTGTTCATGGCAAAAAGGTGGCTCTCCATTACCAACAATTCTATTTTACAGTACTTAGGGATGTTAAATATATGGAACATTATGCATTTCCTTTAACACAAAATTCATAAGTTCTTTGGAACTAGGAACATAAATTATATTCTTATGCATAAGTAATCCATCTTCCTTAATTTCATATTCTTTTAATTTTTTATTGTACATTTTCTTGATGTAAACTTTATTTTACCTGTAGGTAATGTTGAGTTGTAACAACATCATCTAAATTTTTCTCTTCAAATCATTGATGCATACTAATAGTTGTAGCATTGCATGAGATGTACTCTTTTGTTATTTGCATCGGCAACTTTATTTTCTTTTCCCCTTGATATGCTTGATGTCAAATTCATACTCATAAAAATTCCATCATATTGTTTGCCTAGCATTCAAAATTTGGTTGTTCAAAATATATTTCATACCACTATGATCTATCATGATTTGAATCTCCTTCCCATTAGGTAATGTCTCCACATATTCAATGCATGAACTATGTTAACAAGCTCCAAATCATGTGTGGCATAATTCTTCTCATGTTCTTTAAGCTTTTTGGACTCATATTCAATGGCCCGTGTCCATTTTTGGACTCATAACCAATGACATGTCCATTTTGAGTGAGGACTCCACCAAGTCCTTCCTTGCATGTGTTGGATTACTGAGAGGGGGGGTGAATCAGTAATAGAGAAATTCAATCATTTTTAACCACAATATGCAAGTGTTATATCAATGTAGCATTATCATCCAATAGTTGCAGAGTAAATAAGCAATGAACAAATGAGAAATCATACACATACACAGTACACCAATGTTTTTATGTGGAAACCCAAAGTAGGAGAAAACCATGAAATGTTTTTTCTTATATGTCTTTAAGAATTACATTCATTGGAAGCACCAACTTCCTTTGTTTTCTAGATACAACTGGAAGGAGTCTCCAACCCCCTATTTTCTCAGGCTACAACCTAAGGGAAGATCCAACTCCCCAATTCTCTGGCTACAACCAGAAGGAGGCTACAACCCCCTATGTTCTCCGGCTACAACCACATGTCCTTGCCCCGTCCAACCTCCCTGACGTAGAATTATAATGATGGAACCAATATCACACTATCATTGTGATACATACCACTATAAAAACATGTACCAATCAACCTGTAATCAGCATGTACCATAAACAAGTGCATCAACCATGCATCAACATGTACCAAACAACTTGTAATCAACCTGTACCATAAACAAGTGCACCAACCATGCACCAACCTATACCTCAACCTGTAATCAACATGTACCATAAAAAAGTGCATCAACCATGCACCAACCTATACCTCAACCTGTACCATGAACAAGTGCATCAACCATGCACTAATCCTGTACAAATAATATGTCACAATAACCTGTCTCATCAATCTTATCAACCAAATCAGATCTGCTCACCAAGATCAATCACCAAGACAACTCTCAAAGATGTGCATCAACCAAGAATAACACAACAACTCATAATAATCACCAAGATCAATATTTGTTTCTAATAATATACCAATACAAGTATGCTACATCATCCATAAACCATGTGTTAACAATACTAATAACAAGTGCCTCCAACCATGTACCAATTATGTATCAACTACTCATCAAATATGACTCATCAAGATGTATCAACATCATCAACTATACACCTCATGTATGTGCAAACTCATAAACTACTTGTCTCAACCATGTACCCAACATGTACCTTAACTAAAATCCCTCATCAATTTCATCATCTAAATCTGATTTGTAACTCTGTAATAGACCTTGTTGAATTCTGGCTTATTCTGGAGAGAGAAATTGTAGAGCCTATTCCGCACGGAATATTTGTTGTATGGATCTGAAAATTGTACACAAAATACTATAGAATGTACTCTAACCAACACATTTGGTCTTACAGAATTTGGATCTGTTATGAATAATTTATGACGTTTTTACCCGAAACACCTTTTTTAGACTAGTTTCGGGACTAGCCACAAACATTATTTTCCACGGAGTGTAACTCCAAAAATACAACGACACACAAGATTAAATTTGTACCACATCTACTTGAATATGTTTCCTCAACGGCCTCCCAATTTCACAGTCTGAATCATTCTAGAAAAAAAATTATTGTGAAAATGGTGAGATGTCTTGTAAATAACATACCTTAGAAAGCATCATCAAAATAATTATCCTCCCTTGAATTTTGGCCTTCTTTACTTCACCTTCCCTCTCAAATTCGGCTTAGATATAATTTGATTACCTCAGTCACCTATAGATATTTAATATGCTCAAGTTTTTTTTAAATGAAAGAGTCTTGCCTCTTATTTATACTTTCATGTTGCTTCCTCAAGGGGTTATCTTTAACCATCTTAACCCACTTTCCTTATTTTAGGGTTAACCCACTTCTAATTTATCCATTAACTTTATTATTTAAATAATTTATTTTGTATTCACTTTGAATTATAGTACACTCATCACTTCACTTTATTATTTACCTTCTAAAATCTCTTAAACTACTTTGACATTTTGGGGCTTCTAGATGACTAGTGAGAGTTCTCCAACTTCACATGGCCATAACTCTCTAACCGTGAGGAGTTATGTGAAGTTCCACATACCACT
>SNQJ01S0055254.1:80066-104557 GCA_010110895.2 Picea sitchensis
ATAGAGTTTGATTTAAAGGATGATGAAGTAGACTCTACAAAAGAACATGAATCAGAAGAAGAAGATCCTCATACTCCAGTATTGAGGAGATCAGATCAAGAAAGAAGGCTACCAGGAAGGTATAGTCCATCTGATTTTTGTTCATATTTTTCTTTGTCTATGACTGATGATGATCCTAGAACTGTCAGGGAGGCAGTGGATTCAGAGGATGGAAATCTCTGGAAAAGGGCCATGGAAGAAGAAATGACATCTTTGGAGAAGAATGAGGCTTGGGATCTAGTGGAGTTGCTAACTGGAAGAAATCCCATTGGAAACAAATGGGTATTTAAAAAGAATCTGAATGCAGAAGGAAAAGTGGAGAAATACAAAGCTCGTTAGTAGCAAAGGGTTATTCCAGGGTTGAGGGAATTGATTTTGGTGAGATTTTTTCTCCTTTTTCCAAGTTAACCTCTATAAGATTTCTGTTATCTGTTGCTGTTGCATTTGATTTTGAAGTAGAAAAGATGGATGTGAAGACAACATTTCTACATGGGGATCTGGAAGAAGAAATATTTATGAAGCAACCAGAAGGCTATGCTGTGAAAGGAAAGAAGGAGCTGGTATGCAAGTTGAAAAAGTCCCTGTATGGTTTAAAACAATCACCAAGGATGTGGTATCAAAAATTTGATACTTATACGCTGGGACTTGGCTTCACAAGAAGCAAAGAGGATCACTATGTGTATTTTAAATTAATTGGTGATCATTTGATTTATTTGGTCTTGTATATGGATGGCATGTTGCTGATCGGAAACAACAAGGAGATTATCCAGGATGTGAAAACTCAGTTGTCCTCTAAATTCGACATGAAGGATCTTGGTGCTTCAAATTTCATTTTGGGCATGGAAATTAAAAGAGATAAAAAAAAGAGGAAACTCTGGTTAAATTAGAGAAAATATGTTGAGACAATATTGCAGAGGTTTAATATGCAGGAATGTAAACCGATCAAGGTTCCTATTCCTGTTGGTATAAAGCTATCTGTGGATCAATGTCCCAAGACACATGAAGAAGAGGAGGACATGTCTCATGTTCCATATGCGAGTGTAGTTGGTAGTTTGATGTATGTTATGGTCTGTACTAGATCGGACATTGCACATGCAGTGGGAGTTTTGAGCAGGTATATGTCAAAACCAGGGAAGGAGCATTGGACAACAGTAAAAAGGGTTTTCAGGTATTTGCGTGGCACTTCTAGCTATGGATTGTGCTACGAAGGAAGACCGGTATTGGATAGAGTGGTCGATATACATGGCTTTGTGGATGCAGACTATGATAAATATTTGGATCATAGGAGATCTACAAGCAAGTATGTGTTTAACCTGTTTGGAGGAGCAAAAGATAGGCTGTAGTGGCACTTTCAACTACAAAATCTGAATACATGGCAGACACTCATGCAAGTAAGGAAGAAGTATGGTTACAAAGACTGTGTTCAGGTATTGGGTTGATACAACAAGCTGTAAGGATAGAGTGTGACAGTTAGAGTGCAATTTTTCTGGCGAAGAACCCTGCTTATAATTCAAAGACAAAGAACATTGATGTTCAATATCACTTTGTGAGAGACATGATTGAAGAAAAGAAAGTATCACTGATGAAGGTGGACACTTTGAAGAATGTTGTAGAATCATTAACAAAATCTATGAGCACTGAGAAGTTCTCTTGGTGTAGAGGATCCATGGGCATTGCTGCCCTGGATTTTTTATTATGTAACCCTGTAACCCCCTGTATGCAAAGAAAACAACAAGTGGGAGAATGTTGGGTATGTGTTATATTCTTTGCATGAGTACTAGTGTCTAAGTGTATGCGTCGGGCATGCAGGGGGGTTAGAGGGGGGTATAGGGGGTGCGCCCCCAGAATTTGTTTTTCTTCCTTGGGAAACGTGACACCTACCTCAGGAAACATGTCATGTATTTAGGTGGTTTTTTCGGCACATGGTTTTTGCCGATGGTTTTCTATTTCCAGTTAAGGAATTAGGGTTTTGGACTAATCCAGGTCATTGGGTTAGGGTTTTGGATGCCGCTGGCTCCTATATGTACATTGTATTGTAAACAATATAACACTATGAATGAATACAATATATGCTGGTTTTCCCGGCTTGGGTTTCCAAGGGAAAAATCTCTGTGTAATGTTTGTATTTTCCATTGTATATTTTCTGTTCTTTTCTGAATATCTGTTTACAGTAGACATTGTACAAGGTTAGAATTTACAAACATGAGTAAGCTAGATAAGAAGTCCGAAAAGTGTATCTTGATTGGGTATAAATATGGTATCAAAGGTTATAAACTTTGGAACCCAGAAACTAAGAAGGTTGTGTATAGCTGATATGTGGTATTTAGAGAAATGAAGGATGTTTTTAAATAGGAATTCCTACCAAGTAAAGAAGAACTAGAGAAAATAGAGTTTGATTTAAAGGATGATGAATCAAACTCTAGAAAAGAACAAGAATCAGAAGAAGAAGATCCTCATACTCAAGTATTGAGGAGATCGGTTCGATAAAGAAGGCTACCAGAGGGTATACTCCATATGGTTTATGTTCAAATTTTTCTTTGTATATTAATGATGAAGGCAATGGATTCAGAGGATGGAAAACTATGGAAAAAGACCATGGATGAAGAAATGACATCCTTGGATAAGAATGAGGCTTGGGATCTAGTGGAGTTTCCTACTAGAAGAAATCCCATTGGCAACAAATGGGTATTCAAAAAGAAGCTGAATGCAGAAGGCAAAGTGGAGGAATACAAATCTTGATTAGTAGCAAAGGATTATTCCCAGGTTGAGGGAATTGATTTTGGTGAGATTTTTTCTCCTGTTTGCAAGTTAAATTCTATAAGATTTATGTTATCTGTTGCTGCTGCATTTGATTTTGAAGTAGAATAGATGGATGTGAAGACACAATTCCTACTTTGGGATCTGGAAGAAGAAATCTATATGAAGCAACCATAAGGCTTTGCTGTGAAGGGAAAGAAGGAGCTAGTATGCAAGCTGAAAAAGTCCCTGTATGGTTTAAAACAATCAACAAGGATGTGGTATCAAAAATTTGATACTTATATGCTGGGACTTGGCTTCACAAGAGGCAAAGAGGATCATTGTGTGTATTTTATATTAATTGGTGATCATTTTATTTATTTGGTATTGTATGTGGATGACATGTTGCTGATAGGAAACAACAAGGAGATTATCCAGGATGTAAAAACTTAGTTGTCCTCTAAATTTGACATGAAGGATCTTGGTGCTGCAACTATCATTTTGGGCATGGAAATTAAAAGAGTCGGAAAAAGAGGAAACTCTGGTTAAATCTGAGAAAATATGTCGAGACAATATTGCAGAGGTTTAATATGCAAGAATGTAAACCGATCAAGGTCCCTATTCCTGTTGGTGTAAAGTTATCTGCGGATTAGTGTCCCAAGACACATGAAGAGGAGGAGGACATGTCTCATATTCCATATGTGAGTGCAGTTGGTAGTTTGATGTATGAAATGGTCTGTACTAGATTGGACATTGCACATGCAATGGGAGTTTTGAGCAGGTATATGTCAAAGACAAGGAAGGAGCATTGGACATCAGTAAAAAGGGTTTTCAGGTATTTGTGTGGCACTACTAGCTATGGATTGTGCTACCAAGGTAGAACATGATTGGTCAAAGTGTTGGACATACCTGGCTTTGTGGATGCAAACTGGGCTAGAGATTTGGATCATAGGATATCTACAAGAAGGTATGTGTTTAACCCGTTTAGAGGAGAAAAAGACAAGCTATAGTGGCACTTTCAATTGCAAAAGTTGAATACATGGAAACCACTCATGCAAGTAAGGAAGAAGTATGGTTACACATATTGTGTTTAGGTACTGGGTTGGTACAACAAGCTGTAAGGATAGATTGTGACAGTCAAAGTGAAATTTTTCTGGTGAAGAACCCGACTTATCATTCAAAGACAAAACATATTGATATTGAATATCACTTTGTGAGAGACATGGTTGACAAAAAGAAAGTGTTTGTTGATGAAGGTGGAAACTTTGAAGAATGTTGCAGATTCATTAACAAAATCTATGAGCACTGAGAATTTCTCTTGGTGTAGAGGCTCTATGGGCATTGCTGCCCTGGATTGTTGACTATGTAGCCCTGTAACCCTATGTATGAAAAGAAAAGAACAAGTGGGAGAATGTTGGGTATGTGTTATATTATTTGTATGAATAACTAGGGGGGGGGGTCGCTAGGCTCCTCCTTGGGGGTTTCGGGGGGTGATATCCCCCCTTCGTGGGGGTTCGGGGGTAGCACCCTCAAGAATTTGTTTTTCCTCGGGAAACGTGTCACATTTTTTTGCCTCATTTTTCGTGTCTCCTTGATTTTCATATCCATTGTAGGGCGGTTTTTTGACACATGCGTTTTTCCAATGGATTTCTATTTTCAGTTAAGGAATTAGGGTTGTTGACTAATCTAGGTCATTAGGTTAGGGTTCTGGATGCCGTTGGCTCCTATATGTATATTATATTGTAAACAATGCATCACAATGAATGAATATAAAATATGATTGTTTTCTCGGATTAGGTTTCCAAGGGAAAAATCTCTGTGTAATGTTTGTATTTTCCATTGTATATTTTCTATTCTTTTACTGAAAATCTGTTTGCAGTAAATAATTGTACAAGGTTAAAATCTATACAAACCATAACAGATGGAACGACACCGAGTAATCAAATCTAATCTCATGTATCCTATATAAATGAAATGCTAACAAGGGAAGGCTAGAATCCTACCTCATCCGGACGTCTGAAGAAAACCATCATTGAGCACACGACCCAAAGCTTTACACATGCAAATTGTCTTCAACAACTAAGATAGACAAGCATGTGGTATTCATATATACTATTATCATATAAATCAACATAATCCATTAACCTACATAACAAATACGCCCATGGACAACAATATAAATATTTTCAAGATATCAATTGGACGAGAAAAGAGCATTTCTATTAATGTAATCAATAAAAGTACATAGGTGACAAACTTATGTAATGACACATATCAGAAACGAGAAACTAAGTCCCTCCAGCTGGGCCTACACCACTTCAATCCTCCACAAAGGCAAGCTCAAATGTAGGAGTCAATGAGGTTCTCCATCACAATACTGGAAGAGCTTGGGGGCTGAACACAAGAAGTTCATACTTTCAAGGACAAAGGGATGCATGCTCAATTGAGGTGAAATTTCTCTAGAGTGTCTTTGCTCTCAATGATAAATTGTGCATCCTCAGTGGTGTCGGGTTAGGGAAAGAATTCTGGGCAGAGGTAGTGGGTACTACATGTTATATGGTCAACAGATCACCCTCATTAGCGTTGGGTGACAAGACTCCATAAGAGGTAGGGAATGGTAAGGAACCTTCTCTCACACATCTTAAGGTATTTGGCTGCGATGCATATGTTCATGTTCCAAAGGAAAACAGGAGCAAGCTGTATAAGAAGGCTAAAAAATGTATCTTTATTGGATATAAAGATGGTCTCAAAGGTTATAAGCTTTGGAACCCAGAAACTAAGAAGGTAGTGTATAGTTGAGATGTGGTATTTAGAGAAATGAAGGATGTTGTTAAACAAGAAGTCCTACCAAGTAAGGGAGAACCAGAGAAGATAGAGTTTGATTTAAAGGATGATGAAGTAGACATTACAGAAGAACATGAATCAGAAGAAGAAGATCCTCATACTCCAGTATTGAGGAGATCAGATCAATAAAGAAGGCTACCAGAAAGGTATAGTCCATCTGATTTTTGTTCAAATTTTTCTTTGTCTATGACTGATGATGATCCTAGAACTATCAGGGAGGCAATGTATTTAGAGGATGGAAATCTCTGGAAAAGGGCCATGGAAGAAGAAATGGCATCTTTGGATAAGAATGAGGCTTGGGATCTAGTGGAGTTGCCAACTAGAAGAAATTCCATTGGCAACAAATGGGTATTTAAAAAGAAGCTGAATGCAGAAGGAAAAGTGGAGAAATACAAAGCTCGATTAGTCGCAAAGGGTTATTCCCAGGTTGAGGGAATTATTTTGGTGAGATTTTTTCTCCTGTTGCCAATTTAACCTCTATAAGATTTCTGTTATTTGTTGCTGTTGCATTTGATTTTGAAGTAGAACAAATGGATGTGAAGACAACATTCCTGCATGGGGATCTAGAAAAATAAATCTTTATGAAGCAACCAGAAGGCTATGCTGTGAAAGGAAAGAAGGAGCTAGTATGCAAGCTGAAAAAGTCCCTGTATGGTTTAAAACAATCACCAAGGATGTGGTATAAAAAATTTGATACTTATATGTTGGGACTTGGCTTCACAAGAAGCAAAGAGGAAGGAGATCCTTGTCAATGTATTCTAAATTAGTGGTGATCATTTGATTTATTGGTCTTGTATGTGGATGACATATTCTTGCGATAGGAAACAACAAAGGATTATCTAGGATGTAGCTTCGGTTATCCTCTAAATTTGACATGAAGGATCTTGGTGCTTCAAATTTCATTTGGGCATGGAAATTAAAGAGATCGAAAAAGAGGAAGCTTCACTAGTTAAATCGGAGAAAATATGTCAAGACAATATTGGAAGGTTTAATATGTAGGAATGTAAACCGATCAAGGTTCCTATTCCTAGTAGTCCAATAAAGATATCTGGATCAGTGTCCTAAGACACATGAAGAAGATGAGTTCATGTCTCATGTTCCATATGCAAGTGTAGTTGGCAGTTTGATGTATGTTATGCTTTATACTAGGCAGGACATTGCACATGCAGTATAGGAGTTTTAGGTATATGTCAAAACTAGGAAGGAGCATTGGATAATAGTAAAAAGAGTTTTTAATTATTTACTGCATGGCAATACTAGTATGAGTTATTACTTCTGAAGGAGAATAGATGATTAGACAGAGTGGGTTATATACATGGCTTTGTGGATCTGTTGGGTTGGAGATTTGGATGGTAGGATATCTACAAGCGAGTATGTGTTTAACTTGTTGTTTTGGAGGACAAATAAGGTGGATGAGCAAAAACCAGGGTTGTAGTGGCACTTTCAACTTCTAAAATCTGAATGTAACCACTCATGCAAGTGAGGAAGCAATATGGTTACAAAGATTGTGTTCGGGTATTGGGTTGGTACAACAATTTGTAAGGATATATTTTGATAGTTAGAGTGCAATTTTTTTCTAGTGAAGAACCCTGCTGTCATTCAAAGACAAAGCACATTGATGTTGATATCACTTTGTGAGAGACATGATTGAAGAAAATAAAGTATCACTGATGAAGGTGGACACTTTGAAGAGAATATTTACAAACTCATTAAAATAATCTGTATGAGCGAGAAGTTCTCTTGGTGTAGAAGGTCTATGGGCATTGCTTTGCATTTTGACTAAAGTAACCACGCACCCACATGCAAAGAAAACAACAAGTGGGAGAATGTTGGGTATGTGTTACTTTCTTTGCATGACAGTGTCACGCATTAATGTCTTTGGCATGCGGGGGTTAGAGGGGGTGCGGTGGCGTCCCCAAAATTACACGCCACCGGGGAAATGTGACACTACCTCGGGAAACATGTCATGTATTTAGGTGTTTTTTAAACATGGTTTTTGCCGATGGTTTCTATTTCAGAGTTAAGGACATAGGGTTTTGGACTAATCAGGTCATTGGGTTAGGGTTTTGAATCTGGATTGGCTCCTATATGTATATTGTATTGTAAGCAATGTAACACTATGAATGAATATAATATATGTTGGTTTTTCCGGTTTGGGTTTCCAGGGAAAAATCTATGTATAATGTTTGTATTTGCATTGTATATTTCACATTTCTTTTCTAAATATCAGTTTGTAATAGACATTGTACAAGGTTAGAATTTACAAACATGAGTAAGCCTAGATAAGAAGTCTAAAAGTGTATCTTTATTGGGTATAAATATGGTATCAAAGGTTATAAACTTTGGAACCCGAAACTAATAAGGTTGTGTATTGTATAGATGATATGTGGTATTTAGAGAAATGAGAGATGTTTTTAAACAGGAAGACCTACCAAGTAAGAAAGAACTAGACAAAATAGAGTTTGATTTAAGGATGATGAATCAACTCTACAAAAGAGGCTAGAATAGAAGAAGAAGATCCTCATACCCAAGTATTGAGGAGATGAGTTCACAAATAAGAAGGCTACCGAAAAGGTATACTGCATTTTATTTCCATTCAAATTTTCTTTGTATATTGTTGATGAAGGCTGATGGATTCGGAGGATGGAAAAATCACGGAAAAGGGATATGGATGAAGAAATGACATCCTTGGATAAGAATGGGAGCTTGGGATCTAATGGAGTTTCTTATTGGAATAAAGCCCATTTGCAACAAATGGGTATTTAAAAAAATTTGTTGAATCACGAGGAAGGAAAAGTGGAGGAATACCAATCTCGATTAGTAGCAAAGGATTATTCGGGTTGGGAATTGATTTTGGTGAATTTTTCTCGATTTCCAATTTAAATTCTATAAGATTTATGTTATCTATTCTTTAGCATTTGATTTTGAAGTAGAAAAGATGGATGTGAAGACACAATTCTGAGAAGAAATTTATATGGAAACAACCATAAAAGGCTTTCTTGTGAAGGGAAAGAACTAGTACGAAATTTGAAAAATGCGTATGGTTTAAAACAATCGGCGAGGAAGGATGTGGTATCAAAAATTTGATACTTATATAAGTATCAAATTTTTGGTACTTGGCTTCACAATAAGCAAATAGGATCATTGTGTGTGTATTTTAAATTAATTGGTGATCATTTATTTATTTGGTCTTGTATGTGGATGACATGGCGCTGATAGGAAACAACAAGGAAAATATCAAGGATGTAAAAACTCAGTTGTCCTCTAAATTTGACATGAGGATCTCAGTGCTTTTGCAACTATCATTTTGGGCATGGAAATTAAAGAATTGGAAAAGAAACTACGGTTAAATGGAAAATATGTGAGACAATATTACTTGAGGTTTAATATCACGGGGAATGTAAGTCAAGGTCCCTATTCCTATTGGTATAAAGTTATCTACGGATTTTTGTCCCAAGACACATGAAGGAGGGGATATATACCATTATTCCATATGCGGTGATTTGGCAATTGATGTATAGAAATAGATACGTACTAAGATAGAACGCATTGCACATGCAATGGGAGTGTTGAGAGTAGGTATGTGTCAAAACGAAGGAAGGAGCATTGGATAGTAGTAAAAAGGGTTTTTTTGGTATTTGTGTGGCACTACTAGCTATGGATTGTGATACCAAGGTAGACCATGATTCGACAAAGTGTTGGACATACCTAGCTTTGTGGATTGAAACTGGGATAGATATTTGGATCATTAGGATATCTAGCGGTATGTGTTTAGCTTAAGAGGAGAAAAGACAAGCTATAGTGGCACTTTCAACTACAAAAGTTGAATACATGGAAACCACTCATGCAAGTAGGAAGCAATATGGTTACAAATATTGTGTTGGTGTGGGTTGGTACAATAATCTATAAGGATAGATTGTGACAGGTCAAAGTGCAATTTTTTCTTGTGAAGAACCCGACTTATCATTCAAAGACAAAACATATTGATATTTAGAATATCACTTTGTGAGACATGGATTGTGAAAAGTGTTTGATGATGGTGGAAACTTTGAAGAATGTTAGAGATTCATTAACAAAATCTATGAGCGAAGTTCTCTTGGTGTAGAGCAAAAATGGGCATTCTTTCCCTGTTTTTTTTTTTAATCCCTTCCCTTTAAAAAAAAAAAAAGAACAAGTGGGAGAATGTTGGGTATGTATTATATTATTTACTGAATAGGCTGGGGGTTTGCTAGGCTCCCCATGGAGAGTTTCTGGGGTAAATATCCGCCGTGGGGGGTTTGGGGTAAGCCCTCAAGATTTTTTTCCTCGGAAGCGTGTCACATTTTTGGTCTCGATTTTCATGTCTCCTCGATTTTCATGTCCATTGTTGGTGGTTTTACGTACGTGCATTTTCAATGGTTTATTTTGATTAAGGAATTAGGGTTGTTGACTAATCAGTCATTGAGTGTAGGAGTTGGATCTTGGTTGGATCTATATGTATATTATATTGTAAACAATGCATCATGATGAATGAATATAAAATATTCTTGTTTTCGGTTTGGGTTTCCAGGGGAAAAATCACCATTAATGTTTGTATTTGCCATTGTATATTTCTGTTCTTTTAAATCACATTTTGCAATAAGCGTGGCAAGGTTAAAATCTATACAAACCATAACAGATGGAACGACACCGAGTAATCAAATCTAATCTCAAGTATCTATATAAATGAAATGCTAACAAGAAGGCTAGAATCCTACCTCGTCAGGATGTCTGAAGAAGACAAACCATCGTGAGAGCACAGGACCCAAAGATTTACACCTGCAACGTGTAAAAACTAAGATAAGAAAGCATGTGGTATTCATATATACTATTAACATATAAATCAACATAATCCATTAACCTACATAACAAATACACCCATGGACAACAATAATCATATATTTTTCAAGATATCAATTGGATGAAAAGAACATTTCTAATAATGTAATCAATAAAAGTACATAGGTGACAAACTTATTTAACAACACATATTGGAAATGAGAAACTAGAGTCCCTTCCCGGTGGGCCTCCACCACTTCAATCCTCCCACAAAGGCAAGAAGCTCACATGTAGGAGTCGATGAGGTTCTCCATCACAATATTGGAAGAGCTTGAAATTTGAACACAGAAGTTCATACTTCGAGGACAAAGGGATGCATGCTCAATTGAGGTGAAATTTCTCCTGAGTGTCTTTGCTCTCAATGATAAGGTGTGTATACTCAAGGCTTGGATATGGATCAATTTATAGCCTCAAATGGAATTGAAGAATTCGATTGGAGCATTTTCGGTATATGGAAGGTCAAGGATTTACAAATCTGGAAGTGACATGTGGCACAAAAACCCGTCACAATTTTAATTTTTTTGAGCATCAAACTTAGATGTAAAGCGGTTGTAATTAGAAAAAACATTATTACATACACACACTTTATAACTAGGAGGTCGCGTCCATGTATAAAATTGAGTATTTTTAGCTCTAGAGTGCACATAAAAGAGAGAGATGATTTCCCTTGATGGAAGACCATCGATGGGCCATGAACTATGGTAAAATATGCTATAACAGGCATAAGGGAGATGGATGGGAAGGTTTGGTTCGCACAAGAAATCATCTTTCCTCAATATCTGATTGACGATAGAGAGAAAATAAACGGTCTAGAATGCTTTCGATTGAGATCAATGATGCAGCTCGCACTTAGGCAAAATTGTTCAACAATTTCAAAAAAAAACCAAAGTCTATAGCCATTTCTTATTTTGTACATGGCGGAGAATATTAAGTGGTAATTGAGATGAAAATGATGGAGTTTTCTTTTGTGGAGGGAGATCTACAAAAAGTGTAACTTGAGAGGTCCCTTGTCTAATTCAACTTGGATTTGTTAGAAAGTACAAAATAGTGGTTTTTAAAGATACGGGTCCAGACCATTGGCAAAGGTCCAGAGTAAGCTAAAACTGTTGGAGAGAGTACATAAATCAGACACGAAAATAACCCATGAAAGAGGCTGAATAAATACGAAAGCGATTGGAATCAAGATGCTGAAATATGCCAAAATCCACTATTAGAGACCCACTTTTTGGGGATTTTTGAGTTTTTTAGAGGAAAAGTGACCCTAGATTACAAAAATGGAAAAATTTATGTACTTGACATTTATATACTCATCAATAAAACAACTTTTGTTTAATTGAATATTTTCCATAAGTGCCTGATTGTGGGAATGTCCCGGTTTGCTAAAAAATTCTAGAATACGGAAAAAGGTGAAATGGACAAAGGCAGATTTAGTTGTTGTAGTTTTTATTGGTATATCATTTGAAAATATGAGAGTTTTTATGAATTTCTTGTCAATATTTTTAACTATGTCTCATATAAAATATTCTTTTATTTCATATTTATAATACTATTTCTTACGTAGTTAGTTGAGAGAAGTTGGCACTTCAATAAAGTTACACCAATGGAGAAAATGCAAAAAAGGGGTGAAAGTGGTTTTTCAGAAGCCATAACTTTCAACTCAGGATATCTAAATGATGCATGAGTATAGCTGTTTGAAATATGATTAGGATGAGAATAAAATTCAGGGTGTTATAATTTGGAGGATAATGATATATTTCTTCATGAATTGATCATAAAAATGAACTATAGCATTGTTTGGAAAATTTCTATAATATGCATAATTCTACTTGAGAATGGTTTGCACATTTTGTGGAATTAGGGGGTATAAACATATCGGTTCAAGATAAGAATGGATGTTCAAGAAATGGAGGAAGGAGAGGGAGCTTTCAATCATGATAAAGAAACCAAAGGAAAAAATATACTTGATTAGTGAAAATACGAATAGAATCAAATGGACCCACAAGAGCCAGGTGAACAAGAAACATTAATAGAGATTGTGAAGCACGAAAATAGAAGTGCAGAGTTACAAAGAATAAATGAGAGGTTGATGAGAGAACAAAGTAAAATAAATGATCGAGTGATGCAAAACCCTAAATTAGTTGCATAGGAAATAAAATAATGGATTAGACTCAAGGCATGAGGAAGAATGAAGATATCATAAAAGAAGAGGTGACTACATAAGAGATGGTCATCCAAGAAGTGCTATAATGAATCATATAAATTAATCACCTCCTTACTCAACAAGGAAATTTTATGCATCTGAGAAGACTCCATATAAGCAGTCTAGAAGTGTCTCTTATTAGACACCAAAGAAGACCACATGAATTGGAAGTTTGCAAGGAGGAGGTGGGAAGCTTAAGCCACCATCCTTTGATGGTGAAACTTATAAGGGAAGATGATCTTTGAAACATGGCTACTTAGAATGGGGAGATTTTTCCAATTGCATAACTACTCATCAAACCTAGAATCCATAATTGCCACTTACCATTTACATGGAAAAACTATTATGTGGTGGGATCAACCAGCAAGTTGAACACATAAATCAGTGGGATCACTTGGAAGAATTTCAAGAAATATTTGAAGGCACCTTTTAGAGAACTTCTATGACAAGAAATATGCAATATTTATTTGAATTAAGGTTGGGAAGTATGACCATGAATGAGAATTGAGAAAAGAAGTTCTTGGGATTGTTGAAGTATGTAAGATTTGTCAAGGATGAAAACATGAATATACAAAGGTTTTTAAGTGGAATTCCATCATTTTATAAGGAAAATATTGATTTTAATGAGCCTAAGACTTTGACATAGAACATCATGAAGGATAAGTAAATGTATGAGCATGGCAAGGGTAGATAATCCATGCAGAATTCTTGGAAGGGATAAGAAGAAGGAAAAATATGATGTCGAGAAGAAGGATTCATACTCCTTTCCCATGAAACAACCCTAATAAAAATCAACAGTCAATCTTCTAAACATGAATCAAATAAGAAGATTCCTTGGGAAAGAGGAGACCACCAATCCAACATTGGGGGTGCAAATAAAATCACTTATAAAAGGATTTCCCTCAGAGGAGACAAATCAAGACCATACACAACATCGAGAGGCTACAACAATATAGGACATGGGAAAATATATATTTGACTTAGAGATAAAAGAAGAGTACCAATCTAATATTGTTGAGGTGGAAGGTAAGATAATAAATCAACTTGTTGCTATTTTAATTGATTCAAGAGCAAGCCATTTTGTTACATTGTTCCTAAAATAGTGGATACGTTACATTTGGATAAAAGTAGGCTTGCAAAGTCAAGTTTGGTTCAACCCCAGCCTTTGGAACTGAAAAAAGGATCAATGAGATGGTCATAGGTTGTCCAATAAATTTGAATGGAGTGAGTAGTAATGATGATATGAATATAATCCCATTAGGATCTTATTCCATCCTAATTTGAAAATAGTTGGTTGGACAAGCATCAGGTTGTCCTAATTGTCATAACAAGACATTTACATGTCTTGATGAAGAAAGCAGAACTTCGAAAGGAATTCCAAAGACCATTTCTATAAGAGGGGATAAAACAAGCAGAGCTGAAGAGATGTTTCAAGAAATGATGTCAATTGTATTCAACTCATGTGGAATATCCAGAAAATAAAAAAGGGCCAATGCTTGAAGATTTCACTAGTATTGCAAAGGTTAGAGATGTATTCCAAGAAATACCATGATTGCCACGAAAAGGAGATATATTTCTCTATTGATTTAGTACCGGAGATTCCCCGGTATCAAAAAATCCTTACAAAATGAGTACACGGAGTTAAAAGAACTACACATGTAATTGGAAGGAAATTCGTTGAAAGGGTACATATGTCCAAGTGTTTCACCTTAGGAGCACCAATACTCTTTTCAAAACTGATGGAGCATTGAGGCAATGTATATACCTTAGATAGTTGAATAAAGCCACAATGAAGAAAAAAACATACCCTCTACCGAATTGATGACCTCTTTGATTAGGTAAGAGAAGCAAACATATTTTCAAAGATATACTTGATTCGGTTACCGAATTGGAAATCAAGGAAAAATACATCAATAACACAACCTTTAGAACTAGGTATGGACATTATGAGTTTGTGGGGGAGCCATTTACCTTGACCAATGCAATTATGTGTTTATGTGCTTCATGAATGACATATTCAAAAATTATCTGGATAAGTTTGTCATTGTGTTCTTGGATGACATACTTATTTATTCTAAGTCAGAGAGGAATAACATGAACATCACTTGAGGGATGGTGTTGCAAGTGTTGAGGGAACACCAAATTTATGCCAAGATTATTAAGTGTTCTTTTACCAAGAACAAATCCATTATTTGGGGCATATTATTTGAGGGAAGAAGGTATAGTAGACGAGAAAAAGAATATGGAAGCCATTAGAGGATGGCCATGCGGGAATGTTTTAAGGAAATAAAATATTTTATGGGATTGGTAGGATACTATAGGGAGGTTTATAGTAGAGGGTTCTCTAAGATTTCTCATCCCATCACTTATTTACAAAATAAAGAATCAAATTTGAATGGACAACAAAGTGTGAATAAAATTTTAATTTGTTAAAAGAATTACTTACTTGTGCACATGTTTTAATTCTTTGTTCCAAATGAAACTTTTTGTGTGGTGCATCTTTGTCCGGAGACAATTGTAATGGGTTGATGGACAATTGGTATGTATTGTTGTGGTTTTCATTGATGTCAACCATTAGAAATTGATATCATTATATTGATTTCAACCCTTAGTGATTGATATCAAACCCTTGGAGAAAGGGATTAGGTGCTTGAATTCAGTAGCACAAAGGTTTGGGTAATGGACTCGGGGTTTATTTCATGTATAATGGTATTAGTTTTAATATATATTTGAATGCTAAGAATATTCTATATGGATGGTACATGTTATTCCATTTCGGTGGCATGTGGGCAGTCACATAACTCCTCACAGTTAGAGAGAGTTATGGCCATGAGAAGTTGGAGAACGGAGTTTGGGTAATGGACTAAGTTTGTTTGATGGATAATGGTATAGGTTTTAATATATTTTTTAGGAAATACTATTCTATATGGGCTGATAAATGTCATTCCATTTCTAGTGGCATGTGGAATGTCACATAACTCCCCTCACAGTTGAGAGTTATGGCCATGTGAAGTTGGAGAACTCTCACTAGTCATCTAGAAACCCCAAAGGTCAAAAGTGGTTTAAAGAGATTTTAGAAGGTAAATAATAAATTGAAGTGATGAGTGTACTATAATTCAAAGTGAATACAAAATAAATTATTTAAATAATAAAGTTAATGGAGAAATTGAAATTATGGGTTAACCCTAAAAAAGGGAAAGTGGGTTAAGATGGTTAAAGACCAACCCCTTGAGGAAGCTACATGAGGTATAAATGAGAGGCAAGACTCTTTCATTTAAAAAAAACTTGAGCATATTAAATATCTCTAGGTGGTAGAATTGTCAAGGATATCTAAGCTGAATTTGAAAGGGAAGATTGAAATGCAAAATAAGGCCGAAATTCAAGGAGGATAATTATTTTTGATGATGCTTTCTAAGGTATATGTTATTTACAGACATCTCACCATTTTCACAACATTTTTTTCTAGAATGATTAGGCTGTGAGAGGGAGGTAGTTGAGGAAACATATTCAAGTAGATGTGGTACAATTTAAGCTTGTGTGTCTTTATTTTTTTTTTGAGTTACTCTGTGGAAAATAATGTTTGTGGCTAGTCCAGAAACTAGTCTAAAAGGTGTTTAGGGTAAACTTGTCATAAATTATTCATAACAGATCCAATTCAGTAAGACCAAATGTGTTGGTTAGAGTGCAATTCCTATAGTATTTTGTGTACAATTTTAAGATCCTTTTAACAAATATTCTGTGCGGGATAGTCTCTACAAGTTCTCTCGAGAATAAGCAGAATTCAACAAGGTCTAATACAAGTTTACAAATCAGATTTGGATGATGTAAATTGATGAGGGATTTTAGTTAAAGTACATGTTGAGTACATAGTTCAGACAATTAGTTTATGGTTTGCACATACATGAGGTGTATAGTTTATGATGTTGATACATCTTGATATGAGTCATATTTGATGAGTAGTTGATACATAATTGGTCCTGGTTGGAGGCTTGTTATTAGTATTGGTAACACACATGGTTTATGGATGATGTATATACTTGTATTGTGGTATATTATTAGAAAAAATATTGATCTTGGTGTTTATTATGAGTTGTTGTGTTATTCTTGGTTGATGCACATCTTTTGAAGAGTTGTCTTGGTGATTGATCTTGGGTGAGTATATCTGATTTGGTTGATAAAGTTGATGAGCCAGTTGTTGTATGTTATTTGTACATGATTAGTGCATGGTTGATGCACTTGTTCATAGTACAGGTTGAGAGTATAGGTTGGTGCATGGTTGATGCACTTTTTATGATACATGTTGATTCTGAGGTTGGTGCAGGGTTGGTGCATGGTTGATGCACACTTGTTTATGGTACTGTGAGTTGATTCTGAGGTTGTTTGATGTGCAAGGTTGATGCATGGTTGATGCACTTGTTTATGGTATATTGATTCTGAGTTTATTGGTACATGTTGTTATAGTGGTATGTATCACAATGATAGTGTGACAGTGTTTCTATCATTCTACTTATACGTCAAAGTGTTTGGACGGGGCAAGTATAGGTGTTTTTAGCCACCTTCCATTTGTATTCGTAGAACATAGGGGTTGTAGCCTCATTCTAGTTTGTAACCAGAGAGGTGGGGAGTTGGATCTTCCCTTAGGTATGCTTGAGAAAATAGGGGTTGGAGCCTCCTTCTAGTTGTAGCCTAGAAACAAAGGAAGTTGGTGCTTCCAATGAATGTAATTCACCAAGACATATAAGAAACATTCATGGTTTCTCCTACTTTGGATTTCCACATAAAAACATTGGTCAATGCTGTGTGTGTATGATTGCTCATTTGTTCATTGCTTATTTACTCTGCAACAATTGGATGATAATGCTACATAGATATAACACTTGCATATTGTGGTTAAAAATGATTGAATTTCTCTATTCTTGATTCACTTACTCTCGGTAATCCAGCACATCTGAAGGAAGGACTTGGTGGAGTCCCTCACCTCAAAATGGACATGTCATTGGTTATAGTCAAAAAGATTAAAGAACATGAGAATAATTATACCACACATGATTTGGAGCTTGCTACCATAGTTCATGCATTGAATATGTGGAGACATTATCTAATGGGAAGGAGATTCTAATTAAGGATAGACCATAGTGGTATGAAATATATTTTTGAACAACCAAATTTGAATGCTAGGAAAACAAGATGGATGGAATTTTTTAAGTGGGTATGACTTTGACATCAAGCATATCAAGGGAAAAGAAAATAAAGTTGCTGATACTTTGACATCAAGCATATCAAGGGAAAAGAAAATAAAGTTGCTGATGCAGTCAACAAAAGAGTACATCTCATGCATGCTACAACTATTAGTATGCATCAGTCAGATTTTAAGAGAAAAATTTAGATGATGTTGTTACAACTCAACATTACCTACATGTAAAAGAAAGTTTACATCAAGAAAATGTACAATAAAAAATTAAAGAATATGAAATTAAGGAAGATGGATTACTTATGCATAAGAATATAATTTATGTTCCTAGTTCCAAAGAACTTAGGAATTTTGTGTTAAAGGAAATGCATAATGTTCCATATGCCGAACATCCCGGTTACCAGAAAATAATTGTTGTAATGAGAAGCCAATTCTTTTGGCCAGGAATGAAGAAGGATGTTGCTGATTACATTTCCAGATGTATGGAATGCCAAAGAGTGAAGGCTAAGCATAGACAACCAATGGGTTTGCTACAACCATTGCCAATTCCAAAGAGGAAATGGGATGTAGTAACCCTTGATTTTATAACTAAATTGCCCAGGACAACAATGAAACATAATTCAATAATGGTAGTGGTTGATAAATTGACAAAGGTTTCTCATTTTGTTCCTGTAAAGATGACTCATACAACAACTAATATTGCATAAATTTACATGAGGGAAATTGGTAGGTTGCATGGGATACCTAAGGAAATTGTTTCAAACAGAGACATAGAGTTTACTTCAAATATATGGAGAGGATTATTTAAAGGATTTGGTACAAATATGAATTTTAGCATAACATACTATCCACAATCAGATGGGCAGACAAAGAGAGTCAAACAAATAATTGAGGACATGTTGAGAATGTATGTGATGGATAAACCGTCTAAGTGAGAATATTACTTGCATTTGGTCGAGTTTTCCTATAATAATGGGTATCGAGCTTCATTGAAGATGAGCCCATTTGAAGCTTTGTATGGTAGAAAATGCAGTACTCTAGTGAGCTGGGACAACCTAGCATAAAAAGTAGTACTTGGTCCAGAATTGCTCAAGGATATGGAAGATCAGATGGTTAAAGTTAAGTAGAATTTGGAGGCATCACAAGATAGACAAAAAAGTTATGTAGATAAGAGTAGAACAACTAGAGAATTCAAAGTGGGAGAGCATGTGCTTTTAAAAGTGAAGCCCAAGAAGAGCTCATTGAAGTTGGGTAGTTGTACAAAGCTAACATCTAGATTCTATGGTCTAGTTGAGATATTGGACAAAATAGGGCCAATTGCATACATGCTTGCATTGCCTGCTTCCATGAATGTGCATAATGTATTTCATGTCTCCTTACTGAAAAAATATGTACATGATCCTAACCATGTTATTGATTGGAATTTGATCCAGGTGGAGCCAGAATGATACTTTTAGGTCCAACCGATGCGCATATTGGACAAAAAAGTCAAAATGCTCCAGAATCGAGTTATAGAGCTGGTAAAATTTTAGTGGACCTACTACGGTCTTGGTGATGCTACTTGGGCTCATGAAGATGCCATGCAGGCAGAGTACCCATGACTTTTTGAATAAAATTTGACACTTTGGTTTCTATTTTGTATATGCACCGAGGACAATGCCAAATAAGGGGGAGGGGAATGTAATAACCCGATTTTAATTCCCCATATTAATAATTCATTTAGTTATTTTATGAAAGGTCAGAGTTCCCAAACAATTAAAAGAGGCTAGAGAGCCTAGGAAATGTAATTTTGTGATCATTATTAATAATAAAATACATCACTGGTTGTAAGACAGATAATGACAAGAGTTATAGGGGGATATGATTCCACGAGAGAGGGGGATTAAGGGTCTAATAATTTTTATTATATTTTGTTTACCCATAATTGTTTAAATGGAGAGGAGTGGTTACATGAGCTTCTTGGGGAAGGCCATGCGGTTCTTGATTTCCAAGTAATTATACAAACCCATCTTTGCGTTGTTTGGGGGTTCACTCATTGTTCATTGTTCACAATCTCCACTCTATTCACTCTTTTATTGTCACTCATCCATTATTTATCATTCATTATTGTTCTTGTATTGGGACATGTGGGAGAATTGATGAGGAAGATCCATTTGTTTGATGGATGTAGTAATGGCTGGTGTATTCCAACCATGAACTTGTGCCTGCATGCTTGATATGCATTGACATGTACTAAATTTTATTCACAACTGCGAGTCCTGAGAGTCCCAACACGAATATTCTTGACCAAATGCATTGGATCCCTGGAAGGAGGTGGACAACTCAGGGAACTGCATGGTAGAGAAGGGGGTCCATTCTCTTGGGTTATGCAGGTTGGAGAGAAGAGAGATGGTGTACTTTGGATTGCTGTGTGTTGGAAAACTTGTGAGAGATTGAGTGTTGACTAGTTTGGGAAGCTGAGTAACACCCCAAAACCGTCCTTGTGGATTCATAGCCCTGACTCAAGGGTGACCTACTGTTGAGACTTAGAACAATAATATCTATGATTGGGTGGAACATCCTTGGTCTGCAACTAGTTGGTAAATGTTTTTGAATAAGATAAGTTCTCTCTGTCATGTGTTTCTTTGTTGATATATTTATTTCCACCGCGTATTAATTATTATCTCCGAGATTCATATTTTATAATATGCATGCTTGCTAGTTATTGTGGTGCATGACATTATATTCATTTATTTTATGTTGTAGCATGAATATTAATTATTGCATGTGATGTTATCACGTTTCTTTCATGCTTCTATATAAATTAAATGGTATCATATTTTGAAATCAGTTTTGAAGTGAGTTTTGAAGTAGCATGCTCAACCTGTGGGTGGCTAGGTATGTAATATGTTTGCAAGGGTGATGCAAGTTAACAGGTGGAGAATTTGGAATTGTGGAAATAAGGGTGGTGGGTATGGAGATCGTGAATATATCAATGATGATATAAGGTGGCGGTTATGGAGGAATGATAATAGATACATGCCATTAAAATTGCTCATTGAAAATTCTTATTGAAACTCGTACCTGTTGCATCTTACCTAAAGTGGTTGTATGAGTATAGTGATGATGGAGTTGCAATGATGGAGGATGGATTCACATCAACGGTCCTAACCGAAATTGCAACATCGACATTGTTAATTCTGTCAACCAGAACTAGGATGATGGTTGTGATTATGAAGTGTAGGCTACAAGCGAGTCACAACAAAGGGAGTTGTGGTGCAGTGGTGGAGACGAGAATTGCAATATCAATGGTGTAGGCGAAAGGTATGGGTGGAAAGTGAAAAAATGAAATAAAACTACATACATAGTTGCAACGACGTGAGTCACAACAACGAAGATGCAACAACAAAAATGAGAGGATTGGGATTTTAGAAAGGGAGGGAAGCTGCGAGTGGATTTCTAGAAAAAGAAATGAGAGAAGGGATATTTGGGAAATGACGGAGGGCTGCAAGTGGAATTGCAACCAAGAGAATGAGAGAAGGGGGATTTTCAAAATGAAGGAGGTCCGCAAGTGGAGTTGCAACTAAGGGAATGAGAGAAGATAGATTTGCAAAATGAAGGAGGCCTACAAGTGGAGTTCCAACCAAGGGGATTGCATTAAAAGGGTTTAGTTGCAACAAAGGGAGTTGTATAAACATGAATAATTGCAGAAAAGGAAGTTGCAACAAATAGAATTGCATCAACAAGAGTTGCGGCAATAGGATTTGCAACAATGTGAACTACAACAACGGGGATTGAAGCAACACGAGTTGCAACAATGGGAACTGCAACAACATGAATTGGGGCAACAAGAGTTGCAACAAAGAGAATTGCAACAACAAGAGTTGAAACAACGTGAATTGTAGCAACAAGAATTGCAACATCAGGAACTGCAACAACATGAGTTGCAACAACTAGAAATGCAACAACAATATTTTCCCCTCCATATCCCGAAAAAAAAGAAGATTATTAGAAAAATAAGTGTTTATGAAAATTTATTGAGAAGAATCCTGACATAACCATCATGAAATCGTGAAGTGCCCTTCTTGTTTATTATGTTTTTAGGCTAGTTTTCACTTTTTTTTAGCAAGAGAAGAACATATATTATCCAGTCGGGACTCTTTCATCCTGAACAAGTTCCATATCACTATCAGGCCATCCATTTTCAATATTCCTAAAAAGGGATTCCTTTGATAGGGGTCAGTGATATAAGCGAAGTCTATTTCTATTGACCATTAGAGGAATTTTGCCTTCATCTATGGTACGCAGTTTGATGGCCCCACTGTCATATACTATATCAATCTCATATGGACCGAGCCATATGGTGAGAAATTTTCCTCTAAATTCATTGAACCTAGAATCAAATAAAAATTCCTAGTCTCCAGCTTTGAACTTCTTTTTCTTGATAAACTTATCATGCCATCTGGGCCTTTGGTGTTGTATCATTGTGACTTGGTGTAGGGAATCTTGTCGTAGCTCATCCAAGTCATTAATTTGAGGCAATATTTGTTTCTAAGCCTCTGATAGGTCCAACCCAATTTGTAATACTATCCTAAGTGTTCATATTCCTGTTTCAATCGGCATCAATTCTCTTTTCCCATATACTAAATCATAGGGTGTGCATCTTGTAGTAGTCCTCAATGTGGTTCTATAGGCCCATAAGAATTTGGGGAATCTATCAACCCAGTCCTTGAGATGTAATCTAATGGTTTTAGTTATGATGGCCTTAAAGATCTTATTAGTCCCCTCTATTTGTCCATTTTCTTGATGGCCTCAATGGTTTTGTTATTCTGTGCTTGATCTTGTAGTTGTCCATTAGGTCTCTGACAAGTCATGATGTGAACTGAGTTCCTCAATCGGTCACTATCTCTCGTGGTATTTCGAACCTTACATAGATCTCTCATGAATAAACTCCATTACTGCTTGTTTGGTTGTTGTCAAAAGTTCTTTTTCCTCCATCCATTTTGTGACATAGACTATAGACGAGGATGTAGGAGTGCCGATGGGAAGAGGGATTTATTGGTCCCACAAAATCAATGGACCATTTGTCAAAAGGTTCTAACACCATCTGTAATTTTAGTGACATTGAATTTGTTTGTACGAGTCTACCCATGCGCTAGAAACTGTCGCACCTGTTCACATACTCTTTGGCGTCTCTAAAAAGTGTGGGAAAATAATACCCTTGATGGAGTATCTTGTACCCAGTCCTTTTATCTACAAAATGGTCCCCACATGGCCCATCGTGACATGATTTTATTATTTTGTGGGATTTTTCCTCTCATACAAATCTTTTGATAATCAATTTAGTCCCAATGTAGAAGATCCAACTATCAATCCATGAAAATATTTCACTTTTTACTGACTATACTTTGTCGTTCTTTGGGAGTAAGATGATGCGGGAGTTTGCTTGCACCCAAAAAATCAACAATATTTGCAAACCAAGGTGAGTTGGTAGACAATGCAAAGAGGTGTTCATCTGGGAAAACATCTTCTACTGAAGGTTCATTCTCATTAGATGCTATTCTAGAAAGAAAGTTAGCAACTACATTATCTTTTCCTTGTTTATCTAGAATGGCAATATCAAATTCTTTCAATAAAAGAAACCATCTAGTGACCCTGCCATTGGTGATTGGTTTGTTCATTAAATATTTGATAACAACATGATCAATATGTAAGGTTATGGGATATCCAATAATGTAGTGTCTAAACTTATTTATTGCATGACTAACAACATGAAAATCTTTTTCAGTTTATGTATAATTCAATTCCGCGAGCGGGAGATTCTTACTGACATAGTAAATTGCATATGAGTCATTTTCTTTGAGTTGTCCATGAATGAATCTGACAACGGTGTTCGATGCATCTGTGGAAATGTGGAATGGGAGGGTCCAATCAAACCCTCTTAGTACATGAGTTTCATATACTTTGATTTTCAATTCATTAATCTCATGCTTGCATGTCTCTGTCTATACAAACTCAGTGTATTTGTTAAGTAAAGCGAATAATGGATGACCAATACATAAAATTTTTCAATGAATCTACGCTAATAACCAACATATCCTAGAAATCTTCGTACCTACTTCTGCGAATTTGGAGTTGGGAAATTTATTATTACCTTTATATTTTTTGGATCGACTTGAATACCTTTTTCTGAGATGCGATGTCCCAATATGATAGCATCAATTTACATAATCAAACACTTTTCATTTATGAGGGTAACACTTGACTCTTTGCACCTTATTAACGTCTTTTCCGGATTGGCTAATGACTTATCAAATTTATCCCCATATGTTGTGAAATCATCCATATATATTTCCACACAATCATGAATTAGATCAGATAATATATCTATAACGGATCACTGAAAGCTAGTGGGGGTGTTGCATAACCCAAATGTTAGAACACAGTAGGTGAATGTACCCCAAGGACATGTGAAATTTATTTTCTCTTGGTCTCCGGGTGTGATTTTGATCTGGTTGTATCCACTCAATCTGTCGAGGAAAGAAAAAAAATTCTTTCCTGCTAACGTGTCCAGGACCTGGTCGATAAATGGTAACGGGAAATGATATTTATGGGTTTATTTATTTAGTTCTCTATAATATACAT